>JACEEZ010002038.1:335000-357500 GCA_016584305.1 Chionoecetes opilio | reverse complement strand
AAATACTTACAAATTGGAGCGTTAGCGTGATGTTGATGTCATTTGCAGCTCACCTGGCGCCCAGCTGCACCTGCCGCGCTAAACTCCAGCTTTAAGAACCGCTGGAAGGGTACAGAGCCACACACGGGCACCCAGAGAGGCCCTTGGTTCGATTTATCCCCCTTGGTAAAGATACGGATCGTCCCCCTTGGTAAAGACACGAATCGTCCCCCTTGGTAAAGACACGATTCGTCCCCCTTGGTAAAGACACGATTCGTCCCCCTTGGTAAAGACACGATTCGTCCCCCTTGGTAAAGACACGAATCGTCCCCTTGGTAAAGACACGATTCGTCCCCCTTGGTAAAGACACGATTCGTCCCCCTTGGTAAAGACACGAATCGTCCCCCTTGGTAAAGACACGAATCGTCCCCCTTGGTAAAGACACGAATCGTCCCCCTTGGTAAAGACATGAATCGTCCCCCTTGGTAAAGACACGAATCGTCCCCCTTGGTAAAGACACGATTCGTCCCCCTTGGTAAAGACACGAATCGTCCCCTTGGTAAAGACACGAATCGTCCCCCTTGGTAAAGACACGATTCGTCCCCCTTGGTAAAGACACGATTCCTCCCCCTTGGTAAAGACACAATTCGTCCCCCTTGGTAAAGACACGATTCGTCCCCTTGGTAAAGACACAATTCGTCCCCCTTGGTAAAGACACGATTCGTCCCCCTTGGTAAAGACACGATTCGTCCCCCTTGGTAAAGACACGATTCGTCCCCCTTGGTAAAGACACGATTCGTCCCCCTTGGTAAAGACACGATTCGTCCCCCTTGGTAAAGACACGAATCGTCCCCCTTGGTAAAGACACGATTCGTCCCCCTTGGTAAAGACACGATTCGTCCCCCTTGGTAAAGACACGATTCGTCCCCCTTGGTTTTGCTCCTCGTGCGACACTCCTACGGTAACTAATAAACAAGTAATTAGCCTGTGATTCTAATAGTTATGAGATTAATTAAAGGAATAATAAGCAATTAGGTGTTCGGAAAGCGCCTTGTGTTGTACCTGTCACCTGCCGGCGTCCTTGGGAGGCACGAAGGAGGGGGAGGGAGGGAAAGGTGAAGAGGACGGGGAAGGAGAGGAGGAGGAGTGAGGTGGAAGAGGAGGAGAGGAGGAGGAGGAGCTATGTGGAAGAGGAGAGAGAGGAGGAGGAGCTAGGTGGAAGAGGAGAGAGAGGAGGAGGAGCTAGGTGGAAGAGAGGAGAGAGAGGAGGAGGAGCTAGGTGGAAGAGGAGGGAGAGGAGGAGGAGCTATGTGGAAGAGGAGAGAGAGGAGGAGGAGCTAGGTGGAAGAGGAGAGCGAGGAGGAGGAGCTAGGTGGAAGAGGAGAGAGGAGGAGAAGCAAGGTGGAAGAGGAGAGAGAGGAGGAGCTAGGTGGAAGAGGAGAGAGGAGGAGGAGCTAGGTGGAAGAGGAGAGAAGAGGAGGAGCTAGGTGGAAGAGGAGAGAGAGGAGGAGGTAGGTGGAAGAGGAGAGAGAGGAGGAGGAGCTAGGTGGAAGAGGAGAGGAAAGAGGAGTAGGTGGAAAGGAGAAGAGGAGGAGAGTGGTGGAAGAGGAGAAGAGGAGGAGGAGCTAGGTGGAAGAGGAGAGAGGAGGAGGAGGTAGGTGGAAGAGGAGAAGAGGAGCGAGGATGGAAGAGGAGGAGAGGAAGGGGAGGAGGTAGGTGGAAGAGGAGAGAGAGGAGGAGGAGGCTAGGTGGAAGAGGAGAGAGAGAGGAGGAGCTAGGTGGAAGAGGAGAGAAGGAGGAGCGAGATGGAAGAGAGGAGAGAGAGGAGGAGGTAGGTGGAAGAGGAGAGAGAGGAGGAGGATCTAGGTGGAAGAGGAGAGAGAGGAGGAGGAGCTAGGTGGAAGAGGAGAGAAGAGGAGGAGCTAGGTGGAAGAGGAAAGGAGGAGGAGCTAGGTGGAAGAGGAGAGAGGAGGAGAGAGCTAGGTGGAAGAGGAGAGAGATGGGGAGGAGCAGCTAGGTGGAAGAGGAGAAAGAGGAGGAGCTAGGTGGAAGAGGAAAGGAGGAGGGGGCTAGGAAGAAGAGGAGAGAGAGGAGGAGGTAGGTGGAAGAGGAGAGTAAGGAAAATGAGGTAACAATAAGGAAAATGAATTGAGAATAGATGAATGAAAAGGTGCTGGTACTAACTAGAAAAATAGGAAGTGAGGGTAATGATGAGTCAGATTCTGTGCGATGAGTAAGAACGATGAAAGGAGAAGATGAGGGAGGAGTAAATATGAGGGACGATGAAAGGACGAGGAGACGATGAAGAGGACGAGGTAGTGAGTGAGTGGTGAGGCGCAAGTCTTCGTCCGTCTATTTACAACTGTTGGTTCCTGTACCTTCAAAGGAGGCTGACGAGCTCCTCCAAGCAGAGAAAATGAGGCTCGAAATTTCCTGTAACTTGTAATGAAAGAAAAATCAAGCTTTTGGTAAATGGAATATTTTAGCTTCTGATAAATATGTCAGTTCCTAATTATTTTTTTTATTATTAAAGTCTATCATGCCGGTTCACTGTGTTGTTTTACAATTTTTTTTTATGATGAACTTGATGTTTTAATGTTGTTGATTGATGTTTTATATTATGAATGAATTGAATGACCTCCTTTATCCATTTAGTTAATTTCATGTATAGGCGCTTTACAACTGAACTGCCATTTTTTTAGCGTCCTAATTTTCTTTTTCTTAATCTATTCGTTTATTATATTCGTGTTTGTTATTATACAGCCTTCGTTTTTAGCGCTTCTTCTTTATTTATTCGGTTATATTTGTGCTTGTCATTATACAGCCTTCTTTTCAGCACTTCTTCTTTATTTATTCGTTTATATTTGTGTTTGTCATTATACAGCCTTCTTTTTAGCGCTTCTTCTTTATTTATTCGTTTATATTTGTGTTTGTCATTATACAGCCTTCTTTTCAGCACTCTAAATGTTCTTCTTTATCTATTATCTAGTTTTTGTGTTTGTTATTATACAGCCTATTTTTTGCACTCTAAATTTTCTTCTTTATCTATTCGTTTATACTTCAGTGCTCGTTATATATATACAGCCTTCTTTTTAGCGCTTTAATTTTCTTTCTCTTAATCTATTCCTCTGTATGTGTGCTTTAAGAAAAGAAAGAAACAAAAGGTCCAATAAAATCACTTGTGTTGATTCACCTGCATGTGTCCTGACTGCCCTCCCTGACGACCCTACATCCCGCCTCCCTCAGTCTTGTGGCGGCTCAGGTTCCTCCCCCCCCCAACCCTCCATCGCCTCCGGGCAGCCCAGACCCAGACTCCAGTGTTGAATTACCAATTAACAACATCCCTTCCTGATAGCACATCCCAACTCGGGAGTAAAAACACCAAGCAACAAACACATCAGCCATGTTATAACACACCAGTGAAGCAAAAACAAGAACGTCCATTTATAGACACGGCGTGTGGACTCAAAAAACTTAATTGCACATCAGACTTTGAGAATGATTGCTTACTTGACGACAGACACCTAAACCAAATCGTGCAGACAAAAAAGAAAAAAAAAGAAAAAAAACGTACCAATGAACGCACACACAACGCACACACACACGCAAATATATTTTCATTTGTTTATTTCCCTTTTTTCATAACTTTTCATTACAATTTAGTAGGTTCAAATAAAATTAAGTAAAAATGTAAGTTCTCCTTTTGAGCAAGGAGGGATGGGGTGTGTGTGGCGTGTGAGATCCCAGCTTATGTCACATTAACACATTGAGCCACACATCAAAAAAAAAGTACGAAACAACGCCCCCCTTATGACAGTAGAGGGAGGTGGCGGCGCGGGTGTGGGCGGCGCGGGTCACAGTCCTGGGTGTCACCTGAGTGTTGGGAGGCGACCTGGGAGCGCTCTGCAAGGTGTAAACACAGACTCCTTCCCCTTCTCCTCTCTCCTTTCTTTCAGTGCGCCTTGATTCCTCTCTTTATCCCTGATCCTTAAAGATCCATCCTTCCACCCCGATGCTCCCTTCCTTATCCTCGTTGATCCTCCCTCTCATCCTGATCCTCCATCTTCCACCCCTCCCTCCTTCCACCTTCCTTACCTCGCATCCACTTTGAACCTACTCCCTCCCATCCCTTCTTCCCTTCATATATATTTCATGTCTCTTCATATATCTGTTATGACCCTCTTTCTCTGGACGTTAACCCTCATGCAGAAAAAAACTCATGAATATTTTAAAACTAGAAAAGTTCAATGGAAGTTTATTTTTTCCATTTTGTGATGAGTAACGAGACCAAATGCATAGAAAGAAAACAATTTCAATCTGCACAAGCTTTCTTTCGTAAATTGATTTGAGTAGAGGCAAAAATACAGAAATAAAAACAAAGCGTTCACTCTTGTAAACACGCGAGTGGAACAAATATCAGCTTGAAACGGAGCCATTAATAGCTCAGAGTCCAAATGCGGCGGGGTATTTGCATCACGGACATCACTTGGAGGACTGTCGCGCCATCTGTCCGCCAAGGTCAACACTAACACACCGTTGCTACAAATGCCACACAGGAGCGAATGGATGAACCTCCTTGTAACTTAATGGCGCTGAATGCTACCTTACCGCTCACATCAACAAATTTTGGCCGTCGGCAAAGTTACTTAACTATACTCTGGTTTTTTTTAACGAGGTGAAAAATCCTGACCCCTTGCTGCTTAATGACAGATATTTGATGCCAAGAGAAGGGAATAGTACGGTTCCTCTAAATTTCAGCTGTATTTTATCATAGTTAACCATATTATCAGGTAAACATAGGTATACATTTAAGCATGTGACCTTAAGATAGAATGGAATTTTCGCCTCGTTAAAAAAAAAAGACTATATATACCAACAAGAATAGTAAAACATATGAGTTATCCTGCACTCATACACTTATCCTGCACTCATACACTTATCCTGCACTCATACACTTATCCTGCACTCATACACTTATCCTGCACTCATACACTTATCCTGCACTCATACACTTATCCTGCACTCATACACTTATCCTGCACTCATACACTTATCCTGCACTCATACACTTATCCTGCACTCATACACTTATCCTGCACTCATACACTCATCCTGCACTCATACACTTATTCTACTGTTCAGCTGGACGGCTTCTTCATCGTCCGCACCCACTGTGGCAGTTCATTCTTTACACAAAACTATTATACCGTAATACTCTATGTCAACTTTTATAACAGTTTGAATTCCTAAAAAAAAAAAAAAAACAGACATGCTAATATTTCAACAACATATAATGGTGACTAATTATTTTCTACCAGAAGATTAAACTATTACCAGTAGTGCACAAACGCATTTTCTATCCTATAAAACGTATTTTTTTTTTTTTTTTTTTTTTTTTTTTAAATTTTAAATATAAAGACATTCCCATCACCACACAGTCTAGACATTCCCATCACCACACAGTCTAGACTTTCCCATCACCACACAGTCTAGACATTCCCATCACCACACAGTCTAGAGATTCCCATCACCACACAGTCTAGACATTCCCATCACCACACAGTCTAGACATTCTCATCACCACACAGTCTAGACTTTCCCATCACCACACAGTCTAGACTTTCCCATCACCACACAGTCTAGACTTTCCCATCACCACACAGTCTAGACTTTCCCATCACCACACAGTCTAGACTTTCCCATCCATTCCTACCCCATGAGCTCCCTACGACCCTTTGTGATGATATTCCCGTTGAAAACAATGACCGAGAAGCCCAGACAGACATCAAGCATATAAGCCATTGTACATGTTGTCTATTGAAGAAAAAAAAATGTAAACTACAAACATTGTGTACGTTCGCTGGCGCTGCAGATCTACGATGGACATTTGAAGCTGCCGATCACCCACCATTGAACATGATGGAAGGGTGAGTGTGGCGGGGAGGGGAGGGAGAGGCGTGTGACAGGTGTGTATGACAGGTGTGGATGATAAAAGAGGATGACATGGTGACTGATAGATGACACCGATGAATGATGCGGATGACGGACAGATGAGAACGTATGCAGGTGTGGATAAACAGGTAAGGGTGACAGATGTGAGGGGAACAGGTGTGTAACAGACAGGTGTGTATGACAGGTATGCATGATAGGGTGCAGGAAACAGGAGGAAAAGGAGTGTGGAGGGAGGGAAACAGGAGGAAAAGGAGTGTGGAGGGAGGGAAACAGGAGGAAAAGGAGTGTGGAGGGAGGGAAACAGGAGGAAAAGGAGTGTGGAGGGAGGGAAACAGGAGGAAAAGGAGTGTGGGAGGAATAGGTAGGCAGGGCAACTGAAGGTGAAGGTGACTGGGTGATAATGACAAGTAGATAATAATTCAAGGGCAGAATCAGTCCACAGGTAGCCCTAGAGATATAGACTAGTGCATGTGGGGGCGAAAGGTTGTGAGGGCCGTTGTGGCGATAGGAAGTGGGCGCTTTCGGACAATACCCAGGACAATGTAGTAATTATCTATTTACAAGCTGATCTAGAGAGAGAGAGAGAGAGAGAGAGAGAGAGAGAGAGAGAGATGAGAGAGAGAGAGAGAGAGAGAGAGAGGAGAGAGAGAGAGAGAGAGAGAGAGACGAGAGCGAGAGCGAGAGCGAGAGCGAGAGAGAGAGAGAGAGAGAGAGAGAGAGAGAGAGAGAGAGAGAGAGAGAGAGAGATGTGTTAAGCTAGGAATAATCTTACATATTTCTGTAAAGCCACAGATAGTTTTCAGTAGGTAGTCCAGCTGAAGCTCTTGACTGTAAAACTTATAAAAATACTGTACATCAAAAGAGAGAGAGAGAGAGAGAGAGAGAGAGAGAGAGAGAGAGAGAGAGAGAGAGAGAGAGAGAGAGAGAGAGAGAGAGAGAGAGAGAGAGAGAGAGAAGAGAGAGAGAGAGAGAGAGAGAATAAAAAGAGAGATAGAGACATTCCAGCCCTTTAGGCCTACACGGACAGATGGATTGCGGTCTCTCCACCTCATCACCGGTAACCTGATCACCCTGAACCCCCTCCACTCCCCCCTTCACCCAAACCTCTCCCAGGCCACCCAAACCCCTCCCAAGCCGCCCACCACCACAATCAATAGTGCACAATATCTAATAGGACTCCACCGCCCACCGCACACCGCCCGCCCAACACCCGCCCACTCTCTTGATGTGAGGCCCCGATACGCATGACGATGAGGAAAACCAATGAGTGGGTGATTGAATGAGTGAGTTTGTGAGTAACTGAATGAGCTTTTTTTTTATTCCCTCATCAGTAATTTAATGCAAAACTGCTGCACAACCACCAAACTCTCAACTCTCTCCTCATCTCTCTCACTCTCCCCTCTCTCTCTCTCGCTCTCTCTCCTCTCTACTCTCCTCTCTCTCTCTCTCTCCCATCTCTCTCCTCTCTCTCGTTCTCGTTACTCTGAGCCTCCTTCTCTTTGCAAGCTCCATGATCAGTCTTTATGCAACTCTCACTCTCTCTTCTCTATCTCTATCTCTCTCTCTCACTCTCTCTTCTCCCCTCTCTCTCTCTCTCTCTCCTCTTCTCTCTCTCTCATCTTCTCTCTCTCCTCCTCCCCTTCTCTCTCTCTCTCTCTCTTACCCCCAAGCGCTGCACCAAGGCACTGTTTTCTCCCACAAATTCCACAAAAATAATACAAATTCTTCGAAAAACCTCAGGGAAGGAAAACGAAAATTAAAATCCATCTTCCCTTCTTTTTTTTCGGGTCGCGTCTTGCACGACATGCACATTAGGAGGGACGGAATGCCTGGTTTAGCGGAGGGGAGCGATACCTGGTTGGGCAAAAGATTTATTACTTGGCTTGAAAAAGGGAAGAAATGTCTTATATGATAAAAGGAAAGACTACTTATTGTTAGAAGTAGAAATAGAAATAGAGGAAGAAATAAGTTATCTAATAAAAGAAGTATTTGCAGTAAGATATAAGATAAGATAGTGTGGCTGGGCTCAGAGTAACAAGGAATACGTGTTTGTATTGAAGAGAGGAATAAAACAAGGAGTTAAGATAGGATTTAAGGATTCAGAGAGGAGTTTAACATTAGAAATCAGTATTTTATGCATGGTACGAAGTAAGACTCGGTGTAAAGAAACCCTGGTGTAGGAGAAGCAAGAAACGCATGATTTACAGTATGTAGCTACAGGATTACGTGCTATACTAAATACACCGAAAAAAAGGAAAAAAAGGCTGTTATCCAAGAATAGAGAACTCCATTTAATATAAGGTATGAGTTCGTGGTTTAATGAGAGCGCACCGCCATCCGTCAAGCTCTTTGTAGTGTGTGTGGCGGGATCCATTATGTAGCAACACCAGAGTGGTTTCGTCCATGTAGTGTTGTGCGACGATCAATGATGGGAAGACTGACAGCCACGGAGACACCCATGGTAAACACTCGCATGACATAATACTTGTACTGTACCTTACATAACAATAATAATAATAATAATGATGCAAATGATAATAATTACAACAATATTAGATAACAATAATAATAATATAATAATAATAATAATAATAATAATAATAATAACAAAATAGTAATGAGTGTAATAATAATATCAATGATGAGAATAGCAATAATTATAATGATACGTGATAATAATACATTCATTATTACTATCATTATTTCAGTTTCAAACGGAATTATTTACGACGTAATTCATAGCCTCAAAAAGATATCATGTGCTTTGTAGAATTTATACCATAAATAAACAATGGTTCACGGGAACAAAAAAGTCATAATAGCGATTTAACCAGACTTAAACCTTTATCAATATTAAACCAAATGTACCCTAGTTTAAATCTTATTATTTCCAACAAAACACTTTATTTTACATTCACTAAATCAATTTTAAACACAATATAATCGCACACCGCCACCCCCACCACCCACATATCTTTACTACCCCACCATCCCCACTACACCAGTCCCTCATCCCACTATCCACACCCCCCACTATCACCAATACACTACCATCCCATCCCCCCCATCACCCCACCCCCCACCCCAAAATCATCTTTATTACCCCACCATCCCCACTACCCAGTCACCATCATCCCCAATCCCACCCACCCCCACTACCCCACCCCCACCCCATCACCATCACCAAACCCATCCTACCCCACACTCCACCCCCAAACCCCCAAAATCATCTTTACTACCACCACCATCACCACTATCACCATCACCATATACCCCCACCACAACCCCACCACTAACACCACTTACACACCCACCATCCCACCACACTACCACCACCACCCCAAATCATCTTTACTGCCACCACTATCACCAGTCGCGCCACTGCACCATAAAAACCTTCATAATGAGCACCAGCAGACTGCCGTGCACACCCTACTCCGTCACCCTCGACCTGGTGACGCCCATAGAGTCGCTAATGATCCCCACCCCATCAGAATCAACACACACAAAACAACCCTACAATTAAAACAAAAAAACCTGTTAATAAACAAAAAACCCGGAAAAAACGGGTCGACTGGTATAAAGAAGCAAAAACCCCACAACGAATCCCCTTTAAGAGCGCAGTAAAGCGGTTCTAGAGGAAAAACGCCATTATCAATAGGAGAGCGGCCCTGCAGGGACGGGGGGTAGGGGGGGAAATAGGGGCTCCTCCACACTTTATCGTCCCGTTTATTAGCCCCACACCCCCCCCACACCTCCCAAAACCTTCCGCCGCCGATACATTTTTCCCCCACATTACCTTGCAGCACGGCGCCATAATTTAAACCCCCCCCATTTGGGCCACCACACGACGCCGCAAAGTTCATACTTAGTCTTTCCCTTATGGATACCAGACTACCCCCTCACCTCTGTGTTCTGTTTCTGGTACTAAACGTGAATAATGATAAACTAATCAATATATTTTCTTGCCCCCCTTGTATCCCTGGGTTTTTCCCTTTCCTTCCTCGTCTTATGATTTTTTTTTTATTTACAAAGGACTGCCAAAGCAAAAAATATGTCTTATTGTTATTGTTTTGTCTAAAATTATGTCTCGTTTTTTTTCTTTTTTATGACCTACGCGATAAAAAAATACTAAACTATAAAAAAGGGTTATTTATGTCACCTTCCTCCTCCCCTTCATCCAACCGCAAACCAATACACAATGTATTTTTCCGTCCCCATCCTCCCTCCTCCTTCTCCCCTCCTCCCCCTCCTCCCCTTCATCCCCCCCCATCATCCCTTCCTCCCCTTACTCCCCCCCCCCTCATCCCTTCCCTTCCCCCTCCTTCCCTTCTCCCCCCCCCTTCTCCCCCCCCCCCCTTTCATCCCCCCCCATCATCCCCCCCTCACCCCCCTCCCCCCTTACATCCCCTCCCCCTCCTCCCCTCCTCCCCTAACATCTCCCCCCTCATCCCCTTTCCTCCCCAACATCTCCCCTCCCCCCCAAACTCTCCCCCTCCCCTCCTCCCCTTACATCCCCCCCCCATCCCCCCCTTCCCTTTAATCCCCTCCCCCCCTCCCCCCCCCCTCCCCCCCCCTCCTCTCCCCTAAATCCCCTTCACCCCTCCCCTTTCCCCCCTCCCTTACATCTCCTCCCCTCCCCCCCTTACAATCCTCCCCCCCCCCCCCCTCCCTCATCTAGCTCGTGGAAAAAACAACACCCACCGTCCGTCTCACAAGTCACCTGCAGACACTGTTTTGGCCTAGCCGCGCCACACGGGGAAAAGGAAACCCCCCACATTTTCCAAGGGACCTCGCATGTCCCTGGGGAAAAACGCCCTGCTTTTGCGACGGGTGGAGGACGCTATTATAATTGGGGAAGGGGCTCAGAGGGGGATAATGCACCGGGTCGTGTTAGCCCTTAGAGCGCCTTTCTGCCCCACTTCTCCCCAGGCGCCCCCTCTCCCTCCTCAATGAAGCCTCCTCGCCTTGCTCCCTGAGTTTACATTACACACTTTCTCATTTAAATAGTAGGGTCTAAATGAGGTTGTTGTTAAATGGTTAACTTGGTTAAAAAATAAGTAAATGGGTCTAAATTTGGGGGTTAACGTAAGTTTGATATTAAGTCGGGGTATCCTGTTTATATAAAAAGTGATGAGAATTTCAAAAAAAGGAGTGTAGGAATTCAAACCCTATTTTTTTTTGGTTTTTTATGAAATTGAATTTTAGTTACAAGTTTTACAGGTCGAAGCGAGGTGCTTTTTTTTATCCTTTGGCTTCAAAAACGTTTTTTTTGGGTTTGTGGTTTCCCGGTTTCCCTTGCGTATTTAAAGTTCTATAGTAGGGATCCAGTTCACTTTAAGGGGTTTTTAAACTTTTAACACTTAAGATGTGTAAAACCCTTTGACCATCGAGTTAAAAAAACTATATAAGGTAAATAAACATAGTATAGATAGCGTATTAAAAGAGATTAAAACATATTAATCTATACTTTTTATTTTTGTACTGTTTAAATAAAAAAATAAAAAAAGGATGGGACTCAGGATCATGGCAGTGATCTAAATATAAAGTAGATTAAACCGTTTTTTAAAATTTTAAATTTACTTTTTTTTATTTAGATGTGTTTTAAATAAAAAAAATAATAAAAAAAAAGGGTTTACTCGGGTCATGGGAGTATTTCCTTCGTTGCTTCCTCCCTCCCTCAAAAACCCCTCTAGGGACCCCGGAAACACGCATCGGGGGCCCACACAAATCTCCCTCGAAATCGAAAAACCATCTCCGTAATCCTGTAATATAAATCCATTAATCACCCCCGTTTTTGATCCGTTACCACCGCTCGGACCCCGGCCCACTCCCCCCACAAAATCGTCCCCAACGACAACAAAACGCCAATTTCCCCTTTTTTTTTTTTTTTTCTTCTATGTTAAAAGAATAGATGTGCCTAAATAAAATAAACCGCCTTGGATTGTCGCCTATTAACCCCAATGTACTACAGACGGGTTTTCATATTTTCCCGAACTACTCCATCATTTAGGGTTAGATAAGTGATAATCCTAAACTAAAGCACTGCAAGAATGATTCGTGGCATTCGGGGGATCATAAAGAGCTGCCTTTTAAAATGGCTCGAGTAGGATGAAAAAATCCTGAAAGGGGGAGAGGATGGTGGGATATAGTGATGGGGGGGGTAGGGGGGGTAAAATTGACGGGGGGGGAGGGGGGAAGAGAGAAGGGCTGAGGGAGGGAAAAAGGAGGTAAGTTTACGGGGAGGGAGGGAGGGAGGTAAAATAACTGAGGGATGGGGGAAGGACTGAGAGAGGGTGGGTGGGAGGGAAGGGGCCCGGCGGGTGGGAGGCAGGCAGGAGGGGGGACTTAGGGGAGGGGGGTAATTACCAACTCATCTGGGGGATGGTCCAAGTTACCCTTGAGTACACCTGCATGTCCCCCTCCTCCCCCTCGCTACCTCCGCCCCCCCCCTCTTCCTTTTCCCCCTCGGGACCTCCAGCCCCACCCCCTTCCTCCTCCCTCGGTACCTCCACCCCACCCTCTTCCTCCTCCTCTTCTCCCCCCCCTCCCCTCCCCGCTACTCCCCCCCCCTTCTTCCCCCCTTTCCCTTTTCCCCCTTCCCCCCCCACCTGCCCCCCCCTCCCCTTTTAAAATTCCTCTTCCCACCCTCTTCCCTCCTTCTTTCTTCCTTCTTTTCCCTCCTACCTCCCCTCGCTTTATTTTCCCCCTCTCTCCCTGTCTCTTTTCTCTCTCTCCCTCCCCTTTCCCTCCTTCTCCTCCTCTCTCTCTCTCTCACCCGACAGGGCACCCCTACTGCCTTTATTTACTTTTCTTCCACGCCTCACAACCCAAGCTACTTTTTTCCCCTCCGCCAACCTACCCTCCCCCCAATCCCTCTGCTCCCCTTTTTCCTTCTCCCCCCTTCTCCCCCTTTCGCCCCCCCCCCTTTCATTCATTACCTTTTATTTTATTATTGACTTTTTCCTTCCCTTTTTCCTTTTTTTTTCATCTGGTTATTGTTTCCTTAAAATTTTGTTCCTCTCACTTCACCCATTCTCCTTTTCCCCTTAACCTTAATATCCCTTTTTTTTTCCTTCCCCCCTTTTTTTCTCAGAATTCTTGTTGTTTCCCACCACACCCCCCAACAAAACCAGCTTCACCATCTTTGTTTTTCCCCGTTCCATCTTTCCTTCCCCCTTTTACAAAATTACCCCCCCTTTTCCCCCTTTTTTTTTCCTTCGTTTCTTTCTTTCCCCGCCAAAACACGACCTCTCTCCTTTCCCCTTCTTTTAATAATACCCCTCAGTTTTTTTTTCCCCTCCCCCCTACACGTCCCTCCTCCTTCCTCCTCCTCCTTCCTCCTTTCCTTTCCCCCCCCTCCTCCTCCTCCTCTTCCTCCCCTTTTCTCTTACAGTCATTCCTGTTATTTTATTTATTCCATTTGTTTTTTCTCTCCGCCCTACTTCCTCCTCTCGTTTTTTTTTCTGTAACATCCAAATAATTTGGAAAACATGCTCTCTCTCCCCTCTCCCCCCTCTCTCCTCTCTCTTCTCTCCTCTCTCTCTCCCTCTCTCTCTCTCTCCCCCTCGTCTACTTATTCTCCACGCGCACTTTTTACCCTCAACATTTCGCCTCTTCCTCTTCTCCTTCTTTTTCTTCCTTCTTCTTCTTCTTTTTCCTCCTCCTCCCCCTCCCCCCTCCTCCTTCCTCCTCCTCCCCTCCTCTCCTCCCTCCCCTCCTTCCTCCTTCCCTTTTCCCCTCCGTCCTCTCGCTAATCCCTTTGCGTCTCCCTCTCGCTTTCCAAAATTCGCCCCCCCCTCCTCTTTCCTCCTTTCCCCCTTCCCCCTTTTATTCCCTTCTCTCCTTCATTTTCCCTTTTTTAAATTTTCTCTCCTCTTTTTCAACCTTCTCTTTTCCCCCATTAACTTTTTTTTTTCTTTTCTTTTTCATTTATTTTCTCTTTTTTTTTCTTCCCTCTTTTTTTTTCCCCCCTTTTTTTTATTTTCTTTTTTTTTTCCTCTCTTTTCTTTTTCTTTTCTTTTTCTTCCCTTCCCTCCCACTTTTTCCCTTTTTTCTGTTTCGTNCCCAGAATCACACGCACGACCAAAAATCATGAGCAAGCGACTCCGTACATCCGTCACCCGATGGTGAGCCCATAGAGTCGCTAATGATCCCCACCCCATCAGAATCAACACACACAAAACACAACCTACAATTCAAAGTCGATAAAACCTGTTAATGAACACAAAATAACCCTGGAAATAACAGGTCGACTGGTATAAAGAAGCAATAACGCCACAACGAATCCGCCATTAAGAGCGCAGTAAAGCAGGATTCTAGAGGTAAAACGACCATTATCGAATAGGAGAGCGGCACCTGCAGGGACGGGGGGGTAGGGGGAAATAGGGGCTCCTCCACACCTGTTATCGTGCCGTTATTAGACCCCACACCCGCCCCACACCTGCCACAACCTTCCGCCTGCCGATGACAGTTCCCACACTTACCTTGCAGCACGGCGCCACTAACTTACCGCCACTTGGCCACCACACGACGCCGCAAAGTTCATACATTAGTCTTGTCCTTATGGATACCGAGCACTCCTCACCTCTGTGTTCATGTTTCTGGTGACTAAACGTGAATAATGATAAACTAATCAATATATTTTCTTGCCCACCCTTGTAGTCACCTGGGTTATTCCTTTCCTTCCTCGTCTTATGATTTTTTTATTTATTACATAACAAAGGACTGACCAAAGGCAAAAAATATGTCTTATTGTCTATTGTTATTGTCTAAAATTATGTCTCGTTTCTTTTCTTGTTTATGACCTACGAACGATAAACAAATACTAAACATATAAACAAGGTCTATTTATGTCACCTGTCCTCCTCCCCTTACAGTCCAACCAGTCAAACCAATACACAATGTATTTTTCCGTCCCCTATCCTCCCCTCATCTCCCCTCTCCCCTCCTCCCCCTCCTCCCCTTACATCCCCTCCCATCATCCCCTTCCTCCCCTTACATCCCCTCCCATCATCCCCTTCCCTCATCCCCCTCCTTCCCTTACATCCCCTCCCCCTTCTCCCCTCCTCCCCTTACATCCCCTCCCATCATCCCCTTCCCTCATCCCCCTCCTCCCCTTACATCCCCTCCCCCTCCTCCCCTCCTCCCCTAACATCTCCTCCCCTCATCCCCTTTCCCCCCCTAACATCTCCCCTCCTCCCCTAACATCTCCTCCCCTCCTCCCCTTACATCCCCTCCATCCTCCCCCTCCTCCCTTTACATCCCCTCCCCTCCTCCCCTCCTCCCCCTCCCTCCCCTAACATCTCTCCCCTCAAACCCCTTACATCCCCTCCCCTTATCCCCTCCTCCCTTACATCTCCTCACCCTCATCCCCTTACATATCCTCCCCTCCTCCCCCTCCTCCCCTCATCTAGCTCGTGGCAAAACAATCACCACCTGTCCGTCTCAGCAATGTCACCTGCACGACACTGTTTTGGCCTGAGCCGCGCCACACTGGAAAAGGCAACCACCACATTTCCAAGAGCGACCTCGCATGTCACCTGACGGACAACGCACCTGACTCTTGCGACAGGTGGAGGACGCTATCTATAATTAGGGGAAATGGGCTCAGACGGGGATAATGCACCTGGTCGTGTTAGTCTTAGAGCGCCTGTCTGTCACTTCTCCCGCCAGGCGCCTCCTCTCCCTCCTCAATGAAGCCTCCTCGCCTTGCTCCCTCGAGTTTACATTACACACTTATCTCACTTAATAGTACGGTTCTAAATGAGGTTGTTGTTAAATGGTTAAACTTGGTTAAATAAATAAGTAAATGAGGTCTAAATGTTGGGGTTCAACGTGAAAGTTTGATATTAAAGTCGGTGTATCCGTGTTTATATAAAAAGTGATGAGAATCTACAAACAAGGAGTAGTAGGAATTCAAACCCTATTTTGTCTTTTGGGTTTGATATGAAATTGAATTTTAGGTTACAAGTTTGACACGAGTCGAAGCGAGGTGCTTTTTTTTATCCTTTGGCTTCAACAACAGGTTATGTGAGGTTATGTAGGTTCCAGGTTGACCATTGCGTATTTAAAGTTCTATAGTAGGGATCCAGGTTCAACTTTAAGGTGTATTAAAAGCTTTGATACACTTGAAGATGTGTAAGCCTATCGACTCTATCGAGTCTAACAACTATATAAGGATAAATAAACATAGTATAGATAGACAGTATATAAAAGTAGATTAATCAGTATTAATCTATACTTTTATATTTTGATACTGTTTAAATAAAAAAATAAAAAAAGGATGGCACTCAGGAGTCATGGCAGTGATCTAAATATAAAAGTAGATTAATCCGTTTAAAATTTTAATTCACTTTTATATTTAGATAGTGTTTAAATAAAAATAATAATAAAAAAAGGATGTTACTCAGGAGTCATGGCAGTATTATCCTTCGTTGCTGTCCTCCCTCCCTCAAAGCCACTCTAGGCACCCTGGAGAACACGCATCGGCGGCACCACACACTCATCCCTCTGTAACTCGAAACCACCATCTCCGTAATCCTGTAATATAAAATCCATTAATCACCCGCCGTTTGATCACGTTACGCACCGCTCGGACCCCGCAACTCCCCACACAAAGTCGTCCACCAACAGACAACAACACGCCATATCCCTTGTTTTTTTCTTTTCTTCTATGTTAAAATGTAATAGATGTAGCCTAAATAAAGTAAACACGTCGGCTTAGGATTGTCGCCTATTAACCCCAAATGTACTACAGACGGGTTTGCATATTTACCAGAACTACATACGACATGCATTGAGGGTTAGATAAGTGCATAATCCTAAACTAAAGCAACTGCAAGAATGATTCAGTGGCATTCGGTAGTCAGTACAGAGCTGCCTTTTAAACTGGCTCGAGTAGGACTGGAAAAAGTCACTGAAGGGAGAGAGGAGTGGTGGGATATAGTGATGCAGGGAGGGGATGGAGGGAGGTAAAGTTGACGAGGGAGGGAGGGGAGAAGAGAGAAGGGCTGAGGGAGGGGAATAGAGGGAGGTAAAGTTGACGCGGGAGGGAGGGAGGGAGAGTAGAGAATAACTGAGGGATGGGAGAAGGACTGAGAGAGGGTGTGGTGGTAGGGAAGGCCCGGCGGATGAGGAGGCAGGCAGGAGGGTGGGACTAGGGAGGGGGGTAATTACCAACTCATCTGGGTGATGGTCTCAAGTTACCCTTGAGTGACAGCCTGCATGTCCCTCCTCCTCCTCCTCGCTACCTCCAGCCCCACCCTCTTCCTCCTCCTCGGTACCTCCAGCCCCACCCTCTTCCTCCTCCTCGGTACCTCCAGCCCCACCCTCTTCCTCCTCCTCGGTACCTCCAGCCCCACCCTCTTCTTCCTCCTCCTTCTCCTCCTTCCTCCCCTGCCACGCTTGAACCCTCCCTCCCTTCTCCAAACTTCCTGGCTCTCACCACCCTGCTTCCCTGCCTTCTTTACTTCACTTCTTTCCCTACCTACCTCCCCTCGCTTCATTTTCTCCTCTGCTACTCCTGTGCTCTCTCTCTCTCTCTCTCTCTCTCTCTCTCTCTCTCTCTCTCTCTCTCTCTCTCACACCGACAGGACACCCCTACTGCCTTTATTTACTTTTCTTCCACGCCTCACACCACCCAGAGCTACTTTCCCCTCCGCCAGTACCTACACACTCCCCTCAATCCCTCTGCTCCCCTTTTACCTTCTCCCCCCTTCTCCCCTTGTCGCCCCCCTCCCTTTCATTACATTACCTTTTAGTTTTATTATTGACTTCCTTCTCCTTTCCTTTTCCTCATCTGGTTATTGTTTCCATTAATTGTGTTCCTCTCACTTACACCCTATTCTCCTTTACCCTTAACCTTAATATCCTCTTTCTTTCCTATCCCCTCTTTGCTCAGAATTCTTGTTGTTTCCTCACACTACCACCTAACACCAGCTTCACCATCTTATGTTCCCCTGTTCCATCTATTCCTTCCCTCTTATTACAAAATTATCTCCCCCTTCCCCTCATTTTTTTTTTCCTTCGTTTCTTTCTTTCCACCGCCAAGACACGACCTCTCTCTCCCCTTCTTCTAATAATACCCCTCAGTTCTTTTCCTCTCACCCCCTACACGTGCCCTCCTCCTTCCTCCTCCTCCTCCTCCTTTCCTCCTCCTCCTCCTCCTCCTCCTCTTCCTCTTCTCATCTTACAGTCATTCCTGTTATTCTATTTATTCTCAGTTTGTTTGTTCTCTCCGCCATACTTCCTCCTCATCGTTTTTCTTCTGTAACATCCAGAATAATTTGGAATACATGCTCTCTCTCTCTCTCTCTCTCTCTCTCTCTCTCTCTCTCTCTCTCTCTCTCTCTCTCTCTCTCTCTCTCGATAGCTACTTATTCTCCAGCGACGTCACTTTATACTCTCACATTTCTGTCCTCTTCCTCTTCTTCTTCTTCTTCTTCTTCTTCTTCTTCCTCCTCCTCCTCCTCCTCCTCCTCCTTCTCCTCCTCCTCCTCCTCCTCCTCCTCCTCCTCCTCCTCCTTCTCCTTCCTAAGTCGTCACCCTGCCGTCATTCATCTCGCTAAGTCACATATTAAGTCGTCTGCCCTCTCGCCTTATCCAAATTACGACCCTCCCACTCCATCTTCTCGCTCCGTACACACACTTCCCCTTTTATTCTTACAATCTCCGTTACATTTCCTTTTCTAACGTGTTCTCTGCCTCTGTTTTCAACCTTTCATACTCATACATTTTTATTTTATACATTTTCATTTTTCATTTATTTTCATACATTTTTTTTTCATGTCCCTACTTTTTTTTCCCTTCATACATTTTTTTTCATTTTCATATTTTTTTTTACCATCTACATTTTCTTGAGTTAGCTTTTCTAATTTTCTATGTGCAATACTCCACTTGTTTTCCTTTATCTGTTATCTGTGTTGTTGTCTTTGTCTGAATATTACTTACTTCCCTGTACTATCTATGCGGTGTACTCATGTTCTCGATAAGGATGTTTAACCCCTTGAGGCCCAGAACATAATTTTCATTGTAATTTGGGGTACCATTAAACGAATTTTTGTGAATAAAAGCAATATTTTATAGATATGACCTGTTTAGTATCCTTGTCCACTAGCTAGTTTGTTATATTCAGTTACTTTTTGTAATTTTATGGCTAACAACAGACGATTTTTTATAGCAGAGGTTATCTAGGCGTGAAGGGGTTAAGGAGTAAGAGTAAGGTTAAGGAGTAAGAGTAAGGTTAAGGAGTAAGAGTAAGGTTAAGGAGTAAGAGTAAGGTTAAGGAGTAAGGTTAAGGAGTAAGAGTAAGGTTAAGGAGTAAGGTTAAGGAGTAAGAGTAAGGTTAAGGAGTAAGGTTAAGGAGTAAGAGTAAGGTTAAGGAGTAGGAGTAAGGTTAAGGAGTAGGAGTAAGGTTAAGGAGTAGGAGTAAGGTTAAGGAGTAAGGTTAAGGAGTAGGAGTAAGGTTAAGGAGTAGGAGTAAGGTTAAGGAGTAGGAGTAAGGTTAAGGAGTAGGACTAAGGTTAAGGAGTAGGAGTAAGGTTAAGGAGTAGGAGTAAGGTTAAGGAGTAGGAGTAAGGTTAAGGAGTAGGAGTAAGGTTAAGGAGTAAGAGTAAGGTTAAGGAGTAGAGTAAGGTTAAGGAGTAAGAGTAAGGTTAAGGAGTAAGAGTAAGGTTAAGGAGTAAGAGTAAGGTTAAGGAGTAGGAGTAAGGTTAAGGAGTAAGGTTAAGGAGTAGGAGTAAGGTTAAGGAGTAGGGCTAAGGTTAGGAGTAGGAGTAAGGTTAAGGAGTAAGAGTAAGGTTAAGTGAGTAAGAGTAAGGTTAAGGAGTAAGAGTAGGTTTCAGGAGTAGGAGTAAGGTTAAGGAGTAAGGTTAAGGAGTAGGAGTAAGGTTAAGGAGTAGGAGTAAGGTTAAGGAGTAGGAGTAAGGTTAAGGAGTAGGACTAAGGTTAAGGAGTAGGAGTAAGGTTAAGGAGTAAGAGTAAGGTTAAGGAGTAAGAGTAAGGTTAAGGAGTAAGAGTAAGGTTAAGGAGTAAGAGTAAGGTTAAGGAGTAAGGTTAAGGAGTAGGAGTAAGGTTAAGGAGTAAGAGTAAGGTTAAGGAGTAAGAGTAAGGTTAAGGAGTAAGAGTAAGGTTAAGGAGTAAGAGTAAGGTTAAGGAGTAAGGTTAAGGAGTAAGAGTAAGGTTAAGGAGTAAGAGCAAGGTTAAGGAGTAAGGTTAAGGTTAAGGAGTAAGGTTAAGGAGTAAGGTTAAGGAGGGTTTTTTCTCATCTGCATCCTTGTTCTCTTTGTTCATCTCTCCTACGAGGACGACAGCTCATAATTTACTCTTTTTTTTCTCTCTCTTTCTTTACACTTTGCCATGAGTTAGTGTGGACGTGTTATTAACGGAGGCAGCAAACCCTTTCTCTCCTCCATCACTTCCCTCAGAATTTCCTCTTATCTTTCATTCCTCCTGCCACTTTCGCTTAATCTAAACTCCAAGACATCTCTCTCTCTCTCTCTCTCTCTCTCTCTCTCTCTCTCTCTCTCTCTCTCTCTCTCTCTCTCTCTCTCTCTCTCTCTCTCTCTCTCTCTCTTAATACCGTTTTATTTTAGTTCAAGTTTACCTGCGTTCTTTTTTTGCTTCAGGACTCTTGCTATAATTTGGGGCAATCTCTCTCTCTCTCTCTCTCTCTCCCTCTCTCTCTCTCCTCTCTCTCCCCTTCTCTTCCTCTCTCCTCTCTCTCTCTCTCTCTCTCTCTCTTCTCTCTCTCTCTCTCCTCTCTCTACCGTCCCACCTCCTCCCCCTCCTCTCACTCCCCTTCGTCTTCTTCCTCCCCCTTCTCATCCCTCTGTCTCGCTTCCCCTACACCTCAAAGCTACCCAACTTTTAATATAAAACTGTTATGAAATATATTCGAGGCAAAGATTCAGCTGGCGTGTCTCGCATCTGACCTGAGACACCAAGGCACTGCCACCTCCTTCTGTCACGAGGCAAACCATTGATGTGCCTGAAAATATGCTACAGCCTTTCATTTACTGTACTTTATGCCTCCGGGTGAAAATTAAATGATCATTATCATCATCATTATTATTATTATTATCATTATTATTATTTATGTCTGTATAAAGAAAGCCACGGTGTCAAAAAATTCGGATTCAGTTGATTTTCGAAGCCGATTTTCTTTAAGTTATTTATTTCAGCTACAATCAAATAATAAAACAAGAAATCAATAGTGCTCGGGAAAGACGCAGCCGACAACGTAACTTTACCAATGCTGTACAACATTACAGATAAGGCTCCATGCTAAAATGTCTTCAGCAAATGAATCATTTCTGGTTTCTGATAATGGTCATAGATGTGTTATCAGTCATGTAAACGACTTTCACCTTCTCTGGTTCACCCTATAAGGCACACCACAGCTTGCCTAACGCTCACCCCTGCAACACCACAACCACCACTATAAGGCACACCACAGCTTGCCTAACGCTCACCCCTGCAACACCACAACCACCATTATAAGGCACACCACAGCTTGCCTAACGCTCACCCCTGCAACACCACAACCACCACGCACACAGGGCTGATAGCACCGCTCAAAGATCTGCTCTAAGGAAAACGCTACAAGCTATACATGCTAAACGCTATAAGGTCAACATCCAGAATGCGTCCAGAATGCGTCCAGAATACGTCCACAATGCAGGTCTGAGTCACGGCATACAGCGACGCCCCGCCACGCCCATCCTTGCCCCTCAAAGACATGCCGCCCCCCCTCCACGCCCCCCGCCGCCTGCTATTTCCGGCAGCCCGCCCTGTATTTACCTGATATGATCTCCCCTGAACACCGTTTTCCAGATAATTTACTTTCATTATCTAGCTCTCTTAAAAATCCGCAGCGTTGCAACCGGTGACCCGCTTGGCTACCCTGTGTGTGCCAGAGTGGGCTGCCTCCCATGTGTGCCAGAGTGGGCTGTTTATCCCTCCGTGTGTGCCAGGGTGGGCTGTTTATCCCTCCGTGTGTGCCAGAGTGGGCTGTTTATCCCTCCGTGTGTCCTGCCAGTGGGCTGCCTCTCATGTGTGCCAGAGTGGCTGTTTATCCCTCCGTGTGTGCCAGAGTGGGCTTGTTTATCCCTCCGTGTGTGCCAGAGTGGGCTGCCTCCCATGTGTGCCAGAGTGGCTGTTATCCCTCCGTTTTGTGCCAAGTGGGCTGTTTTCCCTCCGTGTGTGCCAGAGTGGGCTGCCTCCCATGTGTGCCAGAGTGGGCTGTTTTATCCCTCCGTGTGTGCCAGGGTGGGCTGTTTATCCTCCGTGTGTGCCAGAGTGGGCTGTTTATCCCTCCGTGTGTGCCAGAGTGGGCTGCCTCTCATGTGTGCCAGAGTGGGCTGTTTATCCCTCCGTGTGTGCCAGGTGGGCTGTTTATCCCTCCGTGTGTGCCAGAGTGGGCTGCCTCTCATGTGTGGCCAGAGTGGGCTGTTTATCCCTCCGTGTGTGCCAGAGTGGGCTGCCTCTCATGTGTGCCAGAGTGGGCTGTTTATCCTCCGTGTGTGCCAGAGTGGGCTGCCTCTCATGTGTGCCAGAGTGGGCTGGTTT
>JACEEZ010002038.1:325000-330000 GCA_016584305.1 Chionoecetes opilio | reverse complement strand
TGAAGGGGTACAGAAGGAGGGGTTGATGAAGGGGTACAGGAGGGGTTGGTGAAGGGCGAGGGGAAGAGCACGGAGATAAAAAGAGGGGTGGGGGGCAAGGGTGGTGAGGGGAGAGGAGTGAGGGGAATGGGCAGGTTAGTGTTTAGGGTCATGGTTTGTTGGACTTTGCCTGTGTTAGTGATGGTTACGTTGGTCTTGCATGTTCCCCCCCCACCAACAACCCCACCCCCACCACCACCACTACCACCACCACCACCACTACCACCACCACCACCACCACCACCACCACCAACACCACACCCCCTACCACCACCACACCCACGTCTGTAAACACTTTATACAGGCCAATTTAGGGTACGTGCAGTTTTTGTTAAATGCTTCATTTCATTCACTGCTACCAGGATCCCAAGTTTTAGACAAATTTATTGAGAAAAGGGGGGAAATTACAAAGGGGGGGGCAAGTATACAAAAAATATACAGAAAAAACAGAAAGACAGATAAAAGGATCCCACCAGAGAGTTTTGTGAGTAACTCTGGGCTGCGTGATGCTTCCTTACGTATATTTGGTCAGTGACGTTAATATACGGTGTGAATGCCTTGCTATGCCGAGCCTTACGTTATTGTTATCATTCAATATTATCATAATTTCATAATTGTTCTATCATAATGTATGTGCAAGGAGGCTCTCGAGACAATAAATTTACATTCCTTTTTTTTCTTTTTCATTTTTCATGGTTTTTTTTTGGGCCGTAACATTCATAAAACTATTCTGATGTCAATTTTACCTGAGGGTGCAGTTCAAAACCTCACCTCTGTTTCCCTCCCGCCATCCAACGACGTCAGGGCTGCGGGTTCAAAAGCCAGGCGAGAACTAGAGAACCTTTCCTTCACTTGGCAACTAAGCGGAATTTTTTTAAACCTTTTTTTTTTATTTGCCCTTGGCCAGTCCTTTGTGATGTAAAAAATAAAATTCATTATCTGATTTATTCCAACTCTTATCATCTTATCTTATCACCAACCTCTAACCTACCTAAGTGTACAACGCTTTTAGAGGATAATAGCTATAACGACTCATCATCACTATCATCAGTAGCATTATCATTATTAGTATTGACAGTAACGAATCATCATCACCATTATCATTAGTAGTATTGACAGCAGCAGGATCAAAACTACCAACATAATCAACAAAAGCATAAACAACAACAATAAAACAACAACAGCAACGAAGACCATGCAGGCAGATCGGATTTACCAGGAATCACAAGGCAACAATTGGACCGCAAGTAAGCCAAGGCAGACGGCATCGCGACCACGACGTTTCGTTTATTGTCCATCACAGCCTCGCCGGAGAAAGTCTGTCGAAATCTCCTCTGCTTGAAACCGACCAACAAAATCCATCGCTCAAGCGGTCCTGATTTCCCCAGGGCTTGGCGTAAAATTTCGACAAAATCAAACCCCATCCACGAGGCGTATTGCCAAAGCTTCAATATTTACATTCAGCCGGGAGACAAGAGACGGAAAAGAAGGGAAGCTTTGGTATCGGCGGGGAGAGGCAGAGAGACAGACATAGAGACGATTGTGGAGAGAGGAAGAGAGAGAGACGATAGAGAAGAGAGAGAGAGAGAGAGAGAGAGAGAGAGAGAGAGAGAGAGAGAAGAGAGAGAGAGAGAGAGAGAGAGAGAGAGAGAGAGAGAGAGAGAGGAGAGAGAGAGAGAGAGAGAGAGAGGAGAGAGAGAGAGAGAGAGAAGAGAGAGGAGAGAGAGAGAGAGAGAGAGAGAGAGAGAGAGAGAGAGAGAGAGAGAGAGAGAGAGAGAGAGAGAGCACTGATATTTGCAGGTGCTTCCCGTTAAGGTCACGATGGATCATTCATTAAAATTCGTCCAAACATGTATTCGAGAAAATGTTCGACTCACTGAGAGAATAAAAGAGAAAAGAAAGAGAGAGAGACACAGAGAGAGAGAGAGAGAGAGAGAGAGAGAGAGAGAGAGAGAGAGAGAGAGAGAGAGAGAGAGAGAGAGAGAGAGAGAGAGAGAGTGTGTGTGTGTGTGTGTCTGTGAGAGAGAAAAAAAATGGTGAAGCAACAGCAGAAACCGGTGAAGCGTCGACGTCGTAGTAAGAGATAAAACGACCTCGTTATCCTTGCACTACGAGGCAATAACACGAGGGGACTTTACTGCGGGTGGGAGTGGAGCAAAGTCCCTCTCCCCTCACTCCCCTCAATCCCCTCACTCTCTAAGCCTCTCTTCGTCTCAAACTAAACTGAGAAATAAAAAAAAATTCCTAAAGTTGTCGCAATCATTTCCACATTTATTTCAGTCTTTTCAAAATCGACGCAGAAACCACGGCAGCGGCTCTCCAATGCACAATGCGTCACTCCTAGCGGGCCCAGTGCTCAATTTTCCTTGACTTGTTACGGAGTTCAACCTACCTGTCTCCCGATCTCCCCCTCCCCTCTCTCTCTCTCTCTCTCTCTCCCTCTGTCTCTGTCTCTCTTCTGTGTTTCTGTCTCTCTCTGTCTATGTCTCTCTGTATGTCTCTCTCTCTCTGTTTCTGTCTCTCTCTGTCTATGTCTCTCTGCCTGTCTCTGTCTGTCTCTCTGTCTCTCCCTCTCTGTCTCTCTCTCTATCTATGTCTCTCTCTCTGTCTATGTCTCTCTCTCTGTCTATGTCTCTCTCTCTCTGTCTATGTCTCTCTCTTCTCTTCTGTTTCTCTGTCTCTCCTCTCTGCTCTCTCTGTCTTTTCTCTCTCTGTCTATGTTCCTCTCTCATTCTCTCTCTCTCTCTCTCTCTCTCTCTCTCTCTCTCTCTCTCTCTCTCTCTCTCTCTCTCTCTCTCTCTCTCTCTCTCCCTTTCTCTTTGCTGCAACACGGTGGAAAAGGCTCATGTGCTTCGTTACGAAAGGAAAACGTTGAGGATTAAATTTCCTCCCAAACTCACAACCCACCTTTACAAGCCTCGCCGCCGCACTTTTAGCTTTGGGTTCACAATAATAATGGCGAGCACTCCACAGCCTTCACACACTCTCTCTCCACCACGCATTAACGCACCTCACTCAACAAATTGAAAAGACATACTACAAATTATTATTATTATTGCATTACTGTTTCACTTCTTAAATCGTTCGCTAAAACATTTTCCCATTAACTCTGGTCTCTTTAGTTCCTCCTCCTCTCTCTCCCTCTCCCCCCTCCTCCTCCTCCTCCTCCTCCTCCTCCTCTTCACCACCTCCCCCTCCCTCCTCCTCCTCCTCCTCCTCCTCCTCCTCCTCTTTCTCCTCCTCTTCCTCCTCTCTCCACCTCCACCACCTCCTCTCTCCCTCCCTACCACCACTCGAATCGTACGTAACCATCACCCCCCTTTGCCCCCCCCTCCCCCCCCCCCTCATTACAAACCCCTCAGGCGGCACTTCACGCACAAACGTTCACACATTCTCTCTTTCTAAACAATACATTATGAATATCGCAGAGTACACCGGCAGCGCGGAATATATAACTCGGCTGACGCTCAAATCACCTCATTAAATTTGCTCATTTGACTGAAATAATCGACGCGCTACGGGAATATGGCTGGAAAAAAAAAATTGGTCCATATTTGTGCACGTTTTAAATCCATAATGACATAAACATGCCGGATGAGAGACAGCCGCTGGGGAGTGACGGATGACGGGTGGATAAGGGACGGACGGGTGGATGAGGAATGATAGGTAGCGAGAGGATAAAGGATGATGGAAAGGGGGGGGGGGGCAGGAGGTACGGGGGAAGGGTAAGAGATGGACGGGAGGATAAAGAGAGGACATGAGAGGGATGAGGAATAGATGATAGAATGGGAAATATAAGAGGAATGGAATGACATTTAAAGTAAGGAATGAATGGTAAGGTGATATGATGATTGATGGAAGAGGAAGAGAATGGAGGAGAGGAGAATGTGAGAGACGGGGGGATGAAGCGTGAGGAAAGATGCTTGGGACAGACAGAAAGACAGACAGAGAAACAGACAGACGGACAGATGACGACAGATTCATTAACAGGCGAGTTATTCCTTGTCACTTCCAGAGTATAAAAAAAAAAAAAAAAAAAAAAAACAGACTAGCTTCTTTTACGGGTGATTTATTTCTTATCATATTCACATGGGAAAAAAAAAAAAAAAAAAAAAACAACAACTAAACTTACTTCATACTCCTACATCATCATAATAATAAGTGATAATATCCCCACAAATTATAAAAAATATGAACAATTACAACAGTCGTAATAGTAATAATAACCAAATGTCACTATGTGTTGACCACATTCCCCAACCATAATTCTGTTATTGGGCGAGAAACGAGCTTGATAGCGACGACTACCCTACCCCTACCTCCCACCGCCCTACCCCCTTTCCGCCCCTATTAAAACCCACACCCCCTCCCTTAATGCCAGGGTCCGTTTAAATACCACAGCCTGCATGCCTCCCCCTACCCCACCTATACCCCACCTATACCCCACCACCTCTCTATGGCTCATGTATCACCCTCTACCAAAGCTCTACCACCTCCCTCCTTTAATCCTTTCTGCCGCTCCCACACCCCAGTCACCTCCTTGTAATGATCATCAGTATAGTAAGGTGCACGACTATAACTTAACCTAGCCTAAAATAACCTAACCTAACCTAAAACCTAGCCAAACCTAACCTAACCTAAAACCTAAAATAACCTAACCTGAAAAGTACTAAGCAATTTTGTTATAACCTAAACTATATCTGTCTCTCCTTAACCTAACATAACCTAATACCTAACCTAACCCTTCTAATACCTAAACCATTTTTATAACCTAAAACTTCCTCTCTCTCTCTCTCTCTCTCTCTCTCTCTCTCTCTCTCTCTCTCTCTCTCTCTCTCTCTCTCTCTCTCTCTCTCTCACACACACACACACACACACACACATACACATCTAAGTTTTATTCATTAAGGAGCCTATCTATTGAAACCCTGCAATAAATCATCGCGCTCTATCGTAACCTG
>JACEEZ010002038.1:310000-317500 GCA_016584305.1 Chionoecetes opilio | reverse complement strand
GGAGAGGAGGGGAGATGCGAAGGGAGGATAGGATGGGGGAGAAAGGGAGAATAGAGGAGAGGAGGGTAGGGGAGATGATAAAAATATAGAAAGGGACTTAGCGAATGTTATTGCAATGAAGGGAGAGAAATTAATGGGAGGGGGAAAAATTGGGAGAAAGTAATGGGAGGGGGAAGAATGGGGAGAAAGTAATGGGAGGAGTGGAGAGAAAAGGAATGGAGGAGAAATAGGGGAGTAGGAGGGGGAAGAATGGGGAGAAATAAGGAGTAGGAGGGGGAAGAATGGAGAGAAATAAGGAGTAGGAGGGGGAAGAATGGGGAGAAATAAGGAGTAGGAGGGGGAAGAATGGGGAGAAATAAGGAGTAGGAGGGGGAAGAATGGGGAGAAATAAGGAGTAGGAGGGGGAAGAATGGGGAGAAATAAGGAGTAGGAGGGGGAAGAATGGGGAGAAATAAGGAGTAGGAGGGGGAAGAATGGGGAGAAATAAGGAGTAGGAGGGGGAAGAATGGGGAGACAAATCGTGGGTCGGAATGGAGAGAGATGATGGGAGGAAGAGGAAAGGGAGATGAAAGTTTAAGTGCATAAGTTTAGACATTTAACTGTATTGTATTATGAGATATTAAGTGTTTGATTGAAGTGGGATGAGGCTTTAATGGGGTAACGGTAGTTGGTGGTGGTGGTGGTGATGATGATGATGATGATCCACCACTAACCTCAATCCCCTACATCTCGTCCACTACACCACCACTACCACTACCTATACACAACCCCTATACATAACCCTACCACCCCTTCCCTACCCCCACCACCACTACTATCGTCATCACTACCACTACCTACAACCCTTATACACAACCCTACCACCCATTCCCTACCCCTACCACTATATATATATACCTACAACCCCTGTACACAACCCTACCACTCCTTCCCTACCCCCACTTTTTTCCCCACCACCATCATCACCACTCTGTCCTTGTCCCCCTTTTCACATGAAGGATAGGGGTCAGGAGGGTGTCTGGACGATTCGAGCGAATACCTTTTCGAGCGTTGGACGATTCGAGCGAATACTTTTTCGAGCGTGGGACGATTCGAGCGAATACTTTTTCGAGCGTGGGACGATTCGAGCGAATACTTTTTCGAGCGTGGGAAGATTCGAGCGAATACTTTTTCGAGCGTGGGACGATTCCAGCGAATACTTTTTCGAGCGTGGGACGATTCGAGCGAATACTTTTTCGAGCGTGGGACGATTCGAGCGAATACTTTTACGAGCGCCCCACAAACCTTGCTCCGCTTCTCACTACCGTAGTATTGATAATATTCTTTTTGTTCTTGATATCATCTGTTACTAAACCGAACCCCACCTCTAACCTAACCTAACCTAGTCTCATTTAACCTAACTTAACCGTTTCTGGCTGAAATATCGGTAGATTTATACGTTATAATAGGCGTTATAATACACTAACTTTTTCTTTTCATCAACGTTCACACAAACACACACAAAGGCGTAACAGATAGGCGTACGTCCTGTTTCTATAAATACTATAGGCAGTACAATCCAGGCAGAGGGGAGTGAGATCAGGTCAGGTACCCTGTGTGTGTGTGTGTGCATTACCTGACGTGACCTCATTATTTGTTTTGCCTACTCTCATCAAAATTGAATGTACAGTTTCGGCTACCCAAAACAGACAGACAGACACACGGCTACTCCTATAGTTTATTAGATAGATGAAGGCCTAATCTTTTGTCACACACGTCTTCTACTAACCTTCAAACCTCTTGGCAAGCTGCTACTTTGGTCAAAATCACGGACAAAAATTATCTAATTAGAATAAATAGGTGCAACTCCGCCGTCGCCACCAGCGCAGTCAGAGACAGCGGACCAAGCCCTCCCTCACGGACAGCAGTCAGGCCAGGTTAGGTTAAGGTTAGGTTTTGTTTAAAATAAAGCTAAACTAAACCCAACTTACCCTCGCTGCTGTCCGTGAGGGAGGGATGGGACTGGGAGAGACGCTCGTCCTGCGGTCTAAACGGTGCTGATGGCGACGGCGGCGACTCATTTGTTAAGGAGCACCTTATTTATTCTTATTAGATCATTTTGTCCGTGATTTTGACCAAAGTAACAGCTTGCCAAGAGGTTTGAAGGTTAGTAGAAGACGCATATGACAAAAGTTTAGTCCATATGGTAGTAATCGAGATAAAGCAGAAGCGATAAAACAAAACTTTCCTATAGTGGCAGATCCCACCACAACAGTGGTATAGTGGTGGGATCTGCCACTAAAAATCAAATTCTAAACCAGACATCTGACAGAAAATCTCTTAAAATACAATAACAGGTCGTCTAACCTTAAGAGAGGGAGGGATGGAGGGAAAGAGGGAGGTATGGAGGGAGAGAGGAAGGTATGAAGAGAGAGAGAGGGACAGATAAGAAGCGATTAAACAAAACTTTCCTATAGTGGTAGATCCCACCACAACACCGCCGACTGCCGTGGCGCGGCAGTCGGCGGTGTTGTGGTGGGATCTCCCACTAAAAATCAATTTCTAAACCAGACATCTGACAGAAAATCTCTTAAAATACAATAACAAGCAATTTCTTAGTCCTTATTGTTTAATACCATGCGTGTATAGTAGCATATCTATCCTACGCTCGAATAGCGTCCTCCGCTCGAAAAGTCATTCGCTCGAATCGTCTTTCGCTCGAAAAGTCATTCGCTCGAATCGTCTTTCGCTCGAAAAGTCATTCGCTCGAATCGTCTTTCGCTCGAAAAGTCATTCGCTCGAAAGGTCGTGTAACCGTCAGGAGAGGTCAGGAAGGGGGTCAGGAGGGGACAACGGAGGGATAGTAGGGAGGGGGCGCCATCCCCTAAGCCCCAGGTACCAGCAGTAGCTTAGACAGGGCTCAATTATTTTACTCATTCTGACGGTCTGTTTTAATACCAATAGGCTGAATCCCAAGCTTACATCCTTTAATTATTTCTAATCCCCAGGTTTTACCCTTCTGATCCCCTACCCCCCCTCAACCCCCCCCCTCCTCCTCCTCCTCCTCCTCCTCCTCCTCCTCCTCCTCCTCCTCCTCCTCACCCCCCGCCCTGACCCCTCCTCCTCGCCCCCATTCTCCCAGTTTGAAATTATGTGAATCTATTAATCCTCAGTTCTCTCATTCACCACTGTAAAACCGCCGGCATTCATCAGCGAATTAATTAACGCATTCATTCTTCACATGGGCGGCTCTTTCATCCGCCCCCTTCCCTCCCCTGACCCCCCCCCCCCCCGGCGCCCACATTTCCATATTCGACGGGGGACAAAAATGAGAAAAGGCAGAAAAAAACCGTCCACGTCTTTCATATATATTCCTTAAGGTAACTTTTTTTCTTCCCTGAGCCCGAATGAGTTCAGTGAGGTTCGTCATGGATTTTTCTTATATGGTTTTTCGTACCTCGGGGCTCTTCAATTAGCACTCTCTATGGCAAGGACGAAATTACTAAATAGACAACCCCTCCACAACATGCCTTTCCTGAAGAACACTGAGGGCATCGTAAGATTTTATTCAAGATATAGTTATCAGACACAATACATATATGATATTTAACATATATTTCGGCGAGCTAGTCAGGAAGCCAGGGAGCAGCGACACCTGCCCGCCATCACATTAACATACCATTACTTTAATTAAAAAATAGACTTTTTTCTCTTTTTTTGCCGCACAAAGCTCTTCATTCAGTATATCTTCCTATGACACCAGCTGAGCTTTCAAACCCTCGGCCAACGGGTCTTGAGAGAACGGCTGTGTTGGGCTCCACCTTAAGGGCAGCAAACGCCAAGCCCCCTGGAGATCCTTAAAAAAATTCCTGGATCTCGTACGGATCTGGATCGACTCGAAATAAATGATAACTTTTTAATGAAGCCAAGCCGCGCACCTCTGCTAAAACTCTCTTGCAAATCCGTCTAACTTCTTTTTTTGGCGTAATCCTGCTAACAAACAGATAGACAAGCAAACAAACCGAACCGATCACATAAGCCAACGTGGCGGAGGTAATACTGACAATAAGAATAATAAAAAAATATATAATAATAATGAAAATGATGGTATTAATGAAAAATAACGATGATGATATTAACAATGATGAGATCAATAGTAATAATGATGATAGAGAATATGAATAAAAATATGATTATAATCGATATGAAAAATAAGGAAAAATAGGGATGGAGCATGTGACGGAGGGGGTGTAGAGGAGGGAGAGACGAGAAAAAGAACATAAGAACATAAGAAAATAAGGAAGCTACAAGAGGCCGTGAGACCTACACGTGGTAGTTCCTGTTATTTAACACTACCTACATCCACCTTTCATCCCCATCCATAACGCTGTCTAGCCTCCTTTTAAAACTCCCTATTGACTCCGAACTAACTACCTGACGACTGAGTGAGTCCATTCCAACGAGAACGATAGATTGATGGAATAAATTTACAGAGGAAGGGATGTGTGTAAACAGTATATGTAAATTTCATGAACAAAAATATGATACTTTAAAAAAGGGGCATTAAAAGCTTGGCTCAAATCCTGTACACTCACAAATAGGTAAACACGTTGTGAATTGTGAATGTCATTGTGAATTGGCTGAAATAGGGACTTTTATAATTGCAACTGAAAACTGACTCCAAATTCGTGTTCAGCATGCCTGAAAACTGCTAGGAACAAATTTTCAAGCAAATCTATTTCTCAAAATTTTTGGCAAATTTTGCAAGGGGTATAATTGGCTGAAATAGGGACTTTTATCATTGTAACTGAAAACTGACTCCAAATTCGTGTTCAGCATGCTCGAAAATGTTAGGAACAAATTTTCAAGCAAATCTATTACTCAAAATTTTGGCAAATTTTGCAAGGGATATAATTGGCTGAAATAGGGACTTTTAATCATTGTAAATGAAAACTGACTCCAGATTTGTGTTCAGCATGCCTGAAAACTGCTAGGAACAAATTTTCAAGCAAATCTATTTTTCTAAATTTTTGGCAAATATTGCAAGGGATTGCAAGCCTAGATTTTTTTTTTAAATCATGGTTTTTTCAATAACTAAAAAACTAAGGCAGATAGGTGCAAGAGGTATAGAAAAGTAAGTATGAAGTAGATCAAGGACTATCATTTGGCGTAAAGCAAAAAATATTGATTGGTAAATCACCGAGAAAGTAGCATATTCGTACATTTATACAAAATATCAATTTTTTCGACAACCATGAGGTGTTTTGAACAACCGATTACTGCATAAAGATCTGTCATTATATAAATCAAATCAATGCCACAACACAATCAAAAGCCTGTCACGTCATTACAGAAGACAAAGAAAAGAAAAGAAGAAGAAGAAGGAAGGATAAGAGGAGGAAAAAAAAGGAGAGGAGGAAGAAAAATAGGAAGAAAAGAATCAGGAAGAGGAAGAGAGGAGGAAAAATACATGGCAGGAGGATGGAAGGAAGGAGGGACGCTGGGACGTACAGACAGACAAACAGATGGAAGGAGAAACAAGGAGAAAGAAAGAAGAAAGTACATAAATAATAAAAAGGACACGAGTGGACATGGAAAGGAGGAAGCACAGGACAAAGGTGTCGGCAATATCCAACACTCGGTCTCCAGCGTGCAGAGGAGGAGGAGGAGGAGGAGGAGGAGGAGGAGGAGGAGGAGGAGGAGGAGGAGGAGGAGGAGGAGGAGGAGGAGGAGGGTTATCCTGGACGAGGGTTTGCACACGTCATGTTCTTCACACTCACTGCCATCCCGAAAACGAGGCAGCAAGAAATTTCCCGTGTGTACTGAGCCTAAAGAGTCGGTGTAGCTGAGGAGAGACTCATTAGCAGGGAAGTGGGTACGGAGAGGGGCGTGTGGCACCTACCCCTGCCTTGCTGGGGCAGGGGAGGGAGCAGGGGAGGGAGGCAAGGAAGGGGGGCAGGGAAGGTGCATCGCCACTCACTCGTACAGTGTGTTCACTGGCCCGTGCAGGTGTTAAGGAGGTGCTGGAGGAGGCTTCCGTCACAGTGCTCACAAGGCTAGACCGAGGAGCTCAGTAAGGTGTTAGGCAGACGGCTCAAGAGGATGACAGTGAAGGCATCGTAGCGACTGTTTGGCAAGGTGCTGCTGTAACTGCGACACGATTAATGGGCGAAAAAAGGCGAGGAGGAGAGAGGAGGCGAGAAGACGGTCTGGAGTGGTTTATAACGAGAGGCTGAGACGTACTGGACAGGTGAGAGGTGTGAGGCGTCGAAAGGATTAAAGAAAAGTGAGAGAATGAGGAGGAGGAGGAGGAGGAGGAGGAACACTTAACCCTCGGGCCTCGCAGACAAAGAGAGCAACACGAGCGGCACACGAGCGGCTGCACGAGTGAAGACTAACGAGGCAGCGTGATGGGGATTGCGGCGGTGAGGGCGAGGTAGGCAGGCAGGCAAGCAGGCAGGCAGGCAGGCAGGCAGGCAGGCAGCTGGGTCAGGCACTCGTCCCCCTGACCTGACCTGACTCATTAAGATAACCGTCACGTTGAGGCTGATAATTACTACATACCACAACTTTAGGAATAAAGCTCTCACGCGTGGCTCATCTGCAATGGCCTCACTATTAGGGTAGGCGAATACTGGTACATGAAATATTCCATAGCTGTTAACATTCTTTACCCTACACACCGCCGACACGACCCCATACATCATCATTTTGTTGCAGTTTGATGACAGAGTTAAGACTTTTTTTTTCCTTAGTGTATGTTTGATGACAGAAGTAAATGTCTTTTTTCCCTCAGTGCATGTTTGATGACAGAAGTAAATGTCTTTTTTCCCTCAGTGCATGTTTGATGACAGAAGTAAATGTCTTTTTTCCCTCAGTGCATGTTTGATGACAGAAGTAAACCCCTTTTTAACCTCAGCGTATCCACTCATCCATAATACCGCAGCTTTTCAAGACTTAACAACATTGCAGTCATTATACCTTGCCTTTATAACAGTTTTCAAATGGTATATGCAAATTTACTTATAATTCCTCTTTACAATATAAACAGATAAAACAGGCTATTCTTGGATATGAATGGCAATAGGCTACTCTGGCATAATATATAAACATTCTCTCTAAAGTAAATATAATACTGGTGTTTTGCGCAGCGCGATAATCCACAAGGCGAGCGTTTCAAAATTGGGCAATGTGATAAGAGGAAAATACAGCTCGCCTAAATTCCCCCGCTCAGCCATTCGCCCTCAGACTCGCACGCCCAAAAAAAGTCAACTAAACTTTTCTCCTAAATATGCAAATGTGTTATTTACATTGAACGCTTTGAAAAAAATACACACCTACCTCCCCCCTTACTGATCACCTCACACACACACGCGCGCACACACATACACGCACACACACACACACACACACACACACACACACACACACACACACTGAAGACGTAGCAAATTTGGATATTCTTGGTTCCACTGAGCCGTATTCTTGGGGAGCGGCGTGCAGTGCCACCACACCATCGTA
>JACEEZ010002038.1:297500-305000 GCA_016584305.1 Chionoecetes opilio | reverse complement strand
AGAAACGGAAATATAGTAATAAGTAAATAAGGAGAGAGAGAGAGAGAGAGAGAGAGAGAGAGAGAGAGAGAGAGAGAGAGAGAGAGAGAGAGAGAGAGAGAGAGAGAGAGAGAGCTTACAAGATAAATAAACAAAGACGTGAGAATTGAGATGGATAGGCACGAGCAGGGAGGAGAGAGAGAGAGAGAGAGCAGGAATGTCCGAAGCGTGAGTCAGAGTGAGTCACGTGACGGAGAATAAGGAGCAACTGTTGAACTGTGCGCCGGGTGGAAGGGAGAGAGAGAGAGAGAGAGAACTAACATCGTAATAATTGTTGGCGTGATGACTGGTTAAGATGCACCGGCTACCAAAGGAACCCAAAGACCCTACCTAACCTTACCACTACTAACTCTTAAGTGATAGACGAAGGAGGAGGGAGAAGAGGGTAGAAGAGGGCGGGAGAAGAAGTGGATAGAAGGAGGGTAGAAGAGAGTGGGAGAAGGAGGGTAGAAGAGGGTGGGAGAAGGAGGGTAGAAGAGGGTGGGAGAAGAAGGTAGCTAAGGAGCTTTGTATTATGGAAGAGGAAGAAAAGTATGAGTTTAAAGACCAAAGGGAAGTATTATCATTATTATTATTATTATTATTATTATTATTATTATTATTATTATTATTAAAGGATACATGACGGAAGAGGGTTAAGGAGTGGGAGAAAGGAGTAGCTAAGAGGCTTTGTACTACTATGGAAGAGGAAGAAAAGTATGAGTTTAAAGACCAAAGGGAAGTATTATTATTATTACTATTATTATTATTAAATGATACACGACGGCGGAGGTTGGAGAAGAAATGGGTAGCTAAGAGGCTTTGTACTAGAATGAGATGAGGAAGAATCGTCGTCGTATAAGAGTTTAAATACAAAAGGGAACTATTATTATTATTATTATTATTATTATTACTATTATTATTATTAAAGGATTAAATATCAGGAAAAAGGTTGAAGGAGTGGGAGAAGGGGGTAGCTAAGAGGCTTTGTCCTATGGAAGAGGAAGAAAAGTATAGAAGTTTAAAGACAAAATGGAAGTATTATTATTATTACTATAGTGTTATTAAAGGATAGACGAGGGAGGAGGTCGAAGGAGGGGGAGAAGAAGGAAGTAGCTAAGAGGCTTTATACTGGGATGGGAAGAGGAAGAGAAAAGCTTAAAGATAAAAAGGAAGAGAAGGAAGAGGAAGAATAGGAGTCTCTCTCACTGTGGATCTCGGAGCTGCTTTCTGATGCATAACGCAGCCGGCAATCACAACACTACATTTGCATATTCATTCCCTCCTGCACAGAAACTGCTAATCCTTAATTGCCACTTGCAGTCAGAGGGCGCAATTAGGTGATTATCGGGTTAGGATTCCAGCTGCTCCATCAAACCCGCCCCCACCTCCCCCCACGCCCACCCACTCACCCGCCGCCCTTCACGCCCATCCCTACCCATTACCCTGTCAATAGTTACCCATTCACGCCTCCTCACATATTCAGTCAGCCGATGAATCACCTCCTACCACCCTATACCGACTCCTTCATTCATCAGCTAAAACCATTCACACAGACATACAGCCGTCTTTCAAGCCCCTCATGAACCTGAAAAGCTCCTGAACTTGAAGAAAACAAATATTGAACTCATGTATCGAACCCTATTGTCTATATTTTCTAACGAGGCGATAATTCAATTCTATCTTCTTAAGGCCTCACGCTTAAAATGATGCCTAAGTTTACCTGACAATATGGTTTACTATGATAAAATACAGCTGAAATTTAGAAGAACTGTAGTATTCCCTTTTCCTGGCATTAACTATCAGTTACTAAGCAGCAAGGTGTCAAGATTTTTCACCTCGTTTAAAAAAGGGTATAGTATCAGGCACTCTGTAATGATATAATGATACAACTAATATATCAATTCAATGTGTGTGTGTGTGTGTGTGTGTGTGTGTGTGTGTGTGTGTGTGTGTGTGTGTGTGTGTGTGTGTGTGTGTGTGTGTGTGTGTGTGTGTGTGTGTGTGTGTGTGTGTGTGTGTGTGTGTGTGTGTGTGTGTGTGTTTTGAGAGAGAGAGAGAGAGAGAGAGAGAGAGAGAGAGAGAGAGAGAGAGAGAGAGAGAGAGGAGGAGGAGAGAGAAGAGAGAGGAGAGAGAGAGAGAGAGAGAGAGAGAAAAAAAAAAATACTGGGTGTGGTGTCGGGCAGAACAAAATGCTCACCAAGTACTGTAGACGACAACTATTTAATTCATTCAACCTACCATCATGTCCGCACAAATATGCCTTGACGAAATATTATTCCTCGTTTCTAATCTCTATTTACAAAACAAGCAATCAAGGGCAAACATGTGACTCAACACAGTGGCAGCAGCACGGAGGGTAAGAAGCTTAAGTGTTTTGTTCCGTTACTTCAGTGTGATAGACTGTGGGAAAAGCTTGGGTAGAAAATTGTTGTTGTTTGCTGGTCATCTTGATGCTCTGGAACATTTTTACTAATGGAACGTTTTATCATAATCATGCAGCTATTCAATGATATATAACATTGTTTTACCTAGTCGTCCGTGCGTATACAGTACTACACACACACACACACACACACACACACACACACACACACACACACACACACACACACACACACACACACACAAACTCATCACTTTTGTCGCAACATTAAACACACACACACACACACACACACACACACACACACACACACACACACTCATCACTTTTGTCGCAACATTAAACACACACACACACACACACACACACACACACACACGCACACACAAATTCATCACTTTTGTCGCAACATTAAACATTTGGATACCAGTTAGAGGCAATAAGTAGCCTCTCTCTCTCTCTCTCTCTCTCTCTCTCTCTCTCTCTCTCTCTCTACTCTCTCTCTCTCTCTCTCTCTCTCTCTCTCTCTCTCTCTCTCTCTCATAATCCCGCCGGTTCTCCCCTCCAACAATACCACTATTCTATGCTCGCCCTCAATTTCTGGATATTAAGATTCTGTCCAACTCAAGGGTAATGCCGCGTAATCCCCTCGATGGGCGCTGGATCAACCTAGCCTAACTACACTCTAATTTATTCGTAAAACCGTCGCTAGAGGATATTCCCCATAGGTTTGGTGCATCAGGTTTCCCCAAGGACAGGTTAGAATAGATGGGAGGGGGAGAAAATGGGGGAGGAGAAAGAGAACCTCAAGGGCGAACTATACAAGACACTGGGAAAGGATAAGGAAGAGAGGAAGAGGGTGCGTTGAGGAGGGATTAACTGGAATGACATTAATAAGGAATAGGAAAGAAAGGTCCTGAGAGACACTTTAGGAAGACGTTGTATAAGAAATGAGCAGCAAATGGAGATATTTCAAGTAACACTAAAAAAACCATGAAACTATGAAAACCGCTTCTCATATTAGCTTCTATAAATGCGAGGTCCTGGGAGACATTTTAGGAAGACGTTGTATAAGAAAAGAGCAAATGGAGTCTTGGGTGATAAATATGAATACTGTGAAAGGGCAAAGGGCAAAGGGTGGTGTTAAGGGTGAGTGATTTCTGGGGGTGATTTCTGGATTTGGGGTGATTTCTGGAGTGATTTCTGGATGTGGGGTGATTTCTGGAGTGATTTCTGGATGTGGGGTGATTTCTGGAGTGATTTCTGGATGTGGGGTGATTTCTGGAGTGATTTTTGGATTTGGGGTGATTTCTATTTCTGATTTTCTAGGTGATTTAATGAGATTTCTAAGACAGTACACAAATATAGAGAAAATATTATTACTACAAAATCAAATGTTAAGTTAGGAGATCAAGAAAAGAAATCTACTGAAAACTGAAAATACGAAGAAGAAGGAAAAATAAAAGAGAAGAAGGAAGGAGAAGGAAAAGGTGTAAAATTTGACTCATTATCGCAAGACATTATTTTCATGAGGGAGGAGAAAATATTGTCTTTAAAAACCTTCAGAAGACACGATATAATGAGGAAGGAATTACAAATGTGATTGATTCATATATACAAAAAAAATACAAAAAATAATAATAATAAAAAGAACGCATAAGAGATGGGGTTTAATATTTACCAAACTTACAAAAAAAATAATAATAATAAAAAAAAAAAAATGCATAACAGATCAATTCTTATAAATATTTACAAATACCTACAAAAAAAATAATAATAACAATAATAATAAAAAAAACCGCATGAGATGGTGTCGAGTGCTGTAGGTAAATAAAAAAACTACGAACACAATACGTTAAGAAGCGAAAAAAAGTGCGACGTGTGACCTCCGTAAAATAAAAGTGAGGATCATAAAACATGGCAAGGAAAATGATGTTGAGCGAGTTAAAGAAAGTCGAACTCGAACACGGAGATGGGAAACACAGAAAACGGGATGAGGGAAGATCAAGGAGCGAAGGTGGTGGATGGAGGTTAAAAAAAAAAAAAAAAAAAAAAAAAAAAAAAAAGATAGACTAGCTACACCAAAAAAAAAATGGTGGGAGAAAAAATGATGAGGTGACGTTGGGCTTTGAGAGAGAGCGAGAGAGAGTGAGAGAGAGGAAGAAGACGTCAAATAGGAGAGAAGGGGAAGGAAAGGAAGAAGGGGAATGGATCAGATGCTCACGAGTTTTAAGTGGTGGCTGTGGGAACGAGGAAACTGCGGGGAGAAAAACATAGGAGCCAAATTTTGAAGGAGGAAAAATATGGCGCGTTGTGAGAGGCAGGCGGTGAAAAATGGAGGCCTGAGAATAGAGCAAGAAGTGAGTGGGAGACGCGAAGGAGGAGGAGGAGGAGGAGGAGGAGGAGGAGGAGGAGGAGGAGGAGGAGGAGAGGAGGAGGAGGAGGAGGAGGAGGAGGAGGAGGAGGAGGAGGAGGAGGAGGAGGAGGAGGAGGAGGTGTAGGAGGAGTAAGAGTAGGAGTAGGAGGAGTAGGAGGAGGAATAGGAGGTGAAGGAAGAAGAGGAGGAGGAGGAGGAGAGGAGGAGAGGAGAGGAGGAGGAGGAGGAGGAGTGACAGAGTAGGAGGAGGAGGAGGAATAGGAGGAGAAGGAGGGAGAGGAGGAGGAGGAGGAGGAGAGGAGGATGAGGAGGAGGAGGAGGGAGGAGGAGGAGGAGGAGGAGGAGGAGGAGGAGGAGAGGGGAGGAGGAGGAGGAGGAGGAGGAGGGAGGAGGAGGAGGAGGAGGAGGAGGAGGAGAGATGGTGTGAAAATTGCCCTAACATGCAGTTTCGGACAAAAAGTAAAAGAGAAAAATGGTTGTGAAGACAGGCATTCTCCATGATAGACCAAAACATACACTGGATGAGAAGAAATTTTTGGGACGTGGCGGAGAGGAAAATTTTTTGAATGATGATAAGACAAGGAACGAACGTGAACGCGTCAAAAAGCTGGAATATTCTGAAGAAAATATAGGTGGGAGAAAAATACGGTTGTTAACACAGTCACTCCACTCACCAGACTATATAGATCAACACTATGCTCTCTCTCTCTCTCTCTCTCTCTCTCTCTCCTCTCTCTCTCTCTCTCTCTCTCTCTCTCTCTCTCTCTCTCTCTCTCTCTCTCTCTCTCTCTCTCTCTCTCTCTCTCTCTCGCCAAGGATAATTACATAAATATAATTATAATTGCTGGTGGATCGGTAAAGCTCAAAATAACATACGAGGAAGATTGAAGAATGCTCGACTATACTCTCTCTCCACACACACACACACACACACACACACACACACACACACACACACATACACACACACACACACACCACACCACACACACACCAGCATCATGAGCCAGAACGTAACAGTGGAAATGTCACAGGGGACTTGCATGATCGACAGGAAATGAGGTTTGGTTTACAAGTCAAAGTTCAAAACACCCACGAAAGAACACACACACACACACACACACACACACACACACACACACACACACACACACACACACACACACACACACACACACACACACACACACACACACTACTGTCCAACAACGCTATCATTCGCTGAGCCCTTGACTGGATCGATTTCAGATCCATCTCACTTGACTGATTCTCTTATTCTCTCTTTCCGGCTTCCTTTTCTCCTTCTCTCCTTCTTCTTCCTCCTCCTCCTCCTCCTCCTCCTCCTCCTCCTCCTCCTCCTCCTCCTCTTCCTCTCTTCCTCTCTCCTTTTCTCCCTCTCTCTCTACTCCCTTCATCTTTCTATCTATATCTTGGTCTTCTGACTCTTCATTTTTCTGTCTCTCCTCCTATCATTCTTCCATTTTCCTATTTCTATTTCTCCTCTCTCTTTTTAGTCCTTTCTTCTGCCTTCTCCTATACACCGATATTCTTCTTTTCTATTTTCTATTTTCCATTTTCGATTTCTATTCTGTTCGTTTTCTCTTACTTTTCATATTTTTTCGGCCAGTTGCGCTGTCTTTATCTATTTCTTCTTTTTGCGTTAGTTCTCTCTCTCTCTCTCTCTCTCTCTCTCTCTCTCTCTCTCTCTCTCTCTCTCTCTCTCTCTCTCTCTCTCTCACGGACAGGGGGGGAGTAAACATGGTCAACTCTAAACTATAAAATGCCTTAAGGTAAGAACGTACGCCCTTACATTTACATAGCGATACTCTCTCTCTCTCTCTCTCTCTCTCTCTCTCTCTCTCTCTCTCTCTCTCTCTCTCTCTCTCTCTCTCTCTCTCTCTCTCTCTCTCTCTCTCTCTCTCTCTCTCTCATTCCCCCTTTATCTTTCAGTCTCTTTTAATTCCTTATTGCTGCCTCTCCTCCACCGAAGCACCTATTCCCTCCCATTCTGAAGTATTCTTTCTATTTATTTTTCCTCCATTTTACTTCGCCCTCGCCTCGTCCCGCTTTTGCTGTCTCAAAGATTCTTAAAACTCGGAATATTATGGTGCACCTTTCCTTTCTGATTCGCTTTTTTCGCTACCAAGTACATTTTTCGTGTTTATATTTTTTGGAGTCTCTCTCTCTCTCTCTCTCTCTCTCTCTCTCTCCTCCTCTCTCTCTCTCTCTCTCTCTCTCTCTCTCTCTCCTCTCTCTCTTTTCACCACTTTTCTCCTCGTTCTTCCCATGATCTCACTTTTCTTCACCACTCTTCCTCCTCCTCCTCCTCCTCCTCCTCCTCCTCCTCCTCCTCCTCCTCCTCCTCCTCCTCCTCCTCCTCCTCCTCCTCCTCCTCCACCGCCCGCACCACCAAGAGTTCCACCTTTTCTCTCGTTCACAGACCAAAATCATGTAGTCTTGGTATTGCCGGTGAATCTATTGGAGGAAATCGCTATCTGGAAACCTACATGAAGAGGGAGACGAATGGAGTGTAAAGAGAAGAAAAAAAGAGAGGAAGGGAAGAGTAAGAGGAGAAATAGAGAGACACAAAAGACATAAGGGTTCGTGTGTTAGGTCAAGGGAAGGGATGGGAGCAAGGCCTTTAGAATTATAACCTAACCTAACCTAACCTAATTCTATAGGCTTTGGAAAGGAAGGGATGGGACCAAAGCCTTTAGAA
>JACEEZ010002038.1:285000-287500 GCA_016584305.1 Chionoecetes opilio | reverse complement strand
AGTTCGCAAAAATAAGGTTCGTAATACAAAAAAAACTACAAATGGTTACCTAGACTTAAATAAACCGAAATTACTACTGTTTAACCTCTACAAAAATGGACAGAGTATATTATGAGGTCGCAAAAAATGGTTCGTAGTACAAAAAAACTGGAACTCGTTACGTAGATCTTAAATAAACCAAAATCACAACAGTTTTAGAACAATCAGATGCATTTGTTTCAGAAGAGAGAAATGTTACGTCGAAAAAAAATTGTGGCTCGGTGTTGCCTGCGAGACTTGTGGCATTTTTTATGAGTAACTGGAAGTCGAGGTGTCGCGAGGAGCAGGACGCCGCTGGTAATATCTCTGTTGCCGAGATATAAAGTGAAACAACTCCACCAAACTCATTTCAACTTTTCCGGGACAAATGTTCAACTTTGGATTCATACAGTTTCCAAACAAAGATCAAAATTCAAGATCCACCATTAAACTTCTAAACTCCCCCACCCTGATAGGTTCCCTCCCTTCACTCACAAAATTGGGAAAAAGTAGAGAGAGAGAGAGAGAGAGAGAGAGAGAGAGAGAGAGAGAGAGAGAGAGAGAGAGAGAGAGAGAGAGAGGAGAGAGAGGAGAGTAGAGAGAAAAGGAGAGAGAGAGAAAAGAACTCCCTTCACTATATAATGAAATTGGGAAAAAGAAAAAGGAGAGAGAGAGAGAGAGAGAGAGAGAGAGAGAGAGAGAGAGAGAGAGAGAGAGAGAGAGAGAGAGGAGAGAGAGGAGAGAGAGAGAGAGAGAGAGAGAGAGAGAGAGAGAGAGAGAGAGAGAGAGAGAGAGAGGTGGGGGGGGGGGAGGATAAGGCGTTCAGTCCATCCCGCCCTCTCGGTACTTTCCACCCGCGTTAGGAAGGTTATTAAAGGGACCAAAAAAATACGGCTGACTTTTGAAAGGTCGATAAAAAAGTTAGTTAAAAAATGTCGCCTATTAAAACTTGGAGCAGTACATCAGAGCGGATCTAGTTTATGATCAAGTGAGGCCATTGTCAGTGTTAGTGGCAGGCTGCAGGTCGCGGCTTACTGGTCCTGCAGAGCCACCACCAGTCCACCACCCAGCCTGCCTCACCACCGCTCGGCCTGCCTCACCACCGCTCGGCCTGCCTCACCACCGCCCGACTGCCTCTCTCTAGGCTTGGTACAAAACCCTATAAGCCGGCCAGACAACAAAGAGGACCTGCACAGCCACACACAGAGGGCGGCCTGCGTCTGGGGCGGTCAAACACACGTCACTGCAATGTGTTAGGCCGCATCACTCCCAATCACACTGTTAACCCCTTGAGGCCCAGAACGCATATTTCCATTGTAATTTGGCGACCATTATAGACGCTTTTAATGAATATATACTATTTTATATATATCCCCTGTATTGTACTCTTGTCCACTAGCAAATTTGGTATATATTATGATACTTTTCGTAATTTTATGGCTAACATCAGACGATTTGATATAGCAAAGGAAAGATCTGGGCTTGAAGGGGTTAACAAGTCCTTTCCAATCCTAGCCTAGCGCAGCCTAGAAACCTGCTATTACGAGACTGGTGGGGTAAGTGTAGTAGTCAAAGTATGCCTAGTTGTCACCGCAAGCATTATTCAGGACGGGACAAATCATGAGTGACTCTTCTATAGTTGATGCGAAGTGTTATTTCCCGCTAGGCAAAAAGCAGGTGAAGATATTGGCAGTGTGGTGCAGAGGTGTGGTGATGTGATGGTGTTCGAGGCTTGGTCGGTTCAGATACAACACCATCCCAGAGTACTAAAAGAATGCAAAGGAGTTGTTAGTGATGCGTTAGTGCATATTTTTAGGAACTCGATTGATACAGGGGAAGTGCCGTTAATGTGGAGGAAGGGAAATGTAGTTCCCATATTTAAGAAGGGAGATAGAGGATTAATGTCAAATTATCGACCCGTTAGCCTGACGTCAGTGGTAGGTAAATTATTGGAAGCTGTTATTGCAAAAAACATTAGAAAGCATCTTGAAAAGCATAATTTGGTTAATGATTCACAACATGGCTTCATAAAAGGTAAATCATGTGTCACTAATTTATTGAGTTTTTATAGGAAGGTTTATGAAACAGCAGATAATGATGAGGATTATGATATAGGTAGTATACTTGGATTTTAGTAAGACATTCGACAGTGTGCCGCATGGTAGACTCTTAAATAAGGTTAAGGCTCATGGAATAGATGGGAAGGTTCTTCGTTGGATTAGAGCTTGGCTAAGTAATAGGCAACAAAGGGTTACAATTAATGGTTCTAAATCTGAATGAGGGCAGGTAACGAGTGGGGTTCCACAAGGGTCTGTTTTGGGTCCATTACTATTTTTGATTTACATCAACGATTTGGATAGTGGGATTAGTAGTGATATCAGCAAGTTTGCGGATGATACTAAGGTAGGTAGGATTATTAGATCACAGTCTGATGTAAATATTTTGCAAGGAGACTTAAGTAAATTAAATAAGTGGGCAGATA
>JACEEZ010002038.1:275000-277500 GCA_016584305.1 Chionoecetes opilio | reverse complement strand
CATTCCGGTAATGAACTTGGCAAATAGTAATAAAGTCGATATTTGCATTCTGTAATAGTATATTCAGATCAACATAAATGTCTCGTTATTGTCCGCTGCTATCAATACTATATCATAATTACTAGTGCCATCATTAACATTCTCATTATTATTATCCTCATCATCATTATCATTAACCCCTTCACACCCAGATCTTTCCTTTGCTATATAAAAACGTTTGTTGTTAGCCATAAAATTACGAAAAGTAGCTTAATATACCAAATTAGCTAGTGGACAAGGATACTAAACAGGTCATATCTATAAAATATTACTTACATTCATTAAAATCGTCTAATGGTACCCAGAATTACAATGAAAATTACGCTCTGGGATTCAAGGGGTTAATATTGTAGTTGTAGATTTTGTTGTTGTTGCTGTAACTGTAATTAACATTGTACTGCTACCATAGTTGTTGCTGTTTCTGTAATCATCATTATCATCACTGATGTTGAGTTAATGGATCCCTCGGTGCTTGAATCAGAATATATTATTGTTGTTAGTTCGGTTTTCAATATTCAAAGAGTATAAGCAGTGCCTGTTAAGTCCACCACGGTATTTGTGTATCTGGTTGCATTTTATAAACATTTAAAAAGCATTACAATCTATGACACGTCCCGGAAAACTATCTAAACATTCAATACGCAATTAATGGCAAAAAAGCTTCACGTCATTGAATTTGAGTCTTTACCGATAATATTACATCAAATTTCCCTATTGATATTTTAGCGATAGAATGGGAAATCATCGTTCACGTTTATGATGCCTATGGAGGAAGAACAGAAGGAGGCATAGGAGGAAGAGGAGGCCGAAAAAAGTAGTGGAAGGTAGGAAGAAGGAAGGAGGAAGGAAGGAAGGTAGGTACAAAATGTGATGTCACTTGCTGGTGGGAAAGGGAGGAGGATGAGGACGAGGAGGGATGAAGGAGGAAGAGGGTGAGGAAGGAGGAAGGAGGAAGAGGGTGAGGAAGGAGGAAGAGGGTGAGGAAGGAGGAAGGAGGAAGAGGGTGAGGAAGGAGGAAGGAGGAAGAGGGTGAGGAAGGAGGAAGAGGGTGAGGAAGGAGGAAGGAGGAAGAGGGTGAGGAAGGAGGAAGAGGGTAAGGAAGGAGGAAGGAGGAAGAGGGTAAGGAAGAAGGAATCCATATAGTCCTGTCATCTCCATCCTCTCCTATGTCTTGTCTTTTTTTTTTTATCACAAAGGACTGGCCAAGTGCAAAAAAAAAGGAGTAACAAAACCCCACTTAGTTGCCAGTCCCTATAAAGAAGACGGCAAGAGAATATAAAAAGATGGGTGGGCCAATTTACTTCGGGACTTAATATATTTATCTCTATTAGTATATTTATCTTATTTGACTCGGTATTTAGTTTATTTTAGTTGTCTATATATAATAAGCGTGAGAGGCGGCTTGGTATGGGAGACTTTACTGATAATTTAGTTTATTCAATATACTTTAATGAGGAGAGGACTTATTTACTCTCTCTCTCTCTCTCTCTCTCTCTCTCTCTCTCTCTCTCTCTCTCTCTCTCTCTCTCTCTCTCTCCCTCTCTCTCTCTCTCTCTCTCTCTCTCTCTCTCTCTCTCTCTCTCTTCTTGGGACCCGCAGCAAGTGGTGATATAATTTAGAGGAAGTGGAAGGTCAACACTTTGGATTAACACATTATCTATATTACCTGAGAAGAGGATAAGCTGCACTACCGGGAACGACGACGAGGAGGAGGAGGAGGAGGAGGAGGAGGATTACATAGGATTACATAGGAGTAACAGACACCAGGAGACCTATTGGTCCATAGCGAGGGTATCTGCTGAACTACATACTACTAACTATCAACTACTTGTAAGAAAACAGTTGGAAAATGATACCATGTCCCTAAAGAGGATAGGAACATGGAAGTTTCATAGTGCAGAATGATAGGATATGAAAAATACTAACTACAACTACCACTACCACTACAACTAATCGATACGGGGGACTAGATACGAATTCGCACTATCAATACCCATTTACTTTACAGTGCGCGTCAAGTCTGTTTTTGAATGTAGTTATTGTGTTGGCTCCGACAACATTTGCTGGTAACTTGTTCCATCGATCAACGACTCTAACATTGAAATAATTTTTTTACGGAGATCGTGATGCAACGTTGACCGTTTAGTTTTAAACCATTATTTCTTGCTGTCACTTGAGTTGAAAGCTCGAATAGGTTCTCTTGATTAATGACATCAAAACCTTTTAGGATCTTAAAGGTTTCTATCAAGTCCCCACGGATTCTACGATCCTTTAAGGAAAACATATTAAGTTTCCGCAGTCCTCTCTTCATAAGATGAATTTCGCAGAGATGGAATTTGTTTGGTTGCTCTTCTTTGCACTGATTCCAATTTGGCTTGATCTTTTACGAAACAGGCGACCAGAATTGAACGGCATATTCCAAGTGCGGCCTAACCAAGGACGTGTATAATTGTGTCATTGC
>JACEEZ010002038.1:240000-255000 GCA_016584305.1 Chionoecetes opilio | reverse complement strand
ATGACGCGAGGGAGAGCCAGATAAAAGAGGCGCCAACCGGCCATTGTTCTGCTCCCCTTCCAATTTCAGATGGAATAGTTAGATTTTGGATTTTCCTTCGCTGCCTCTTATCTTTTACTCTCCTTCTGGTATCCACTTCCTGTCTTAACCCCTATCTCTCTCTCTCTCTCTCTCTCTCTCTCTCTCTCTCTCTCTCTCTCTCTCTCTCTCTCTCTCTCTCTCTCTCTCTCTCTCTCTCTCTCTCTCAAGTGGGTCAGATGGTCAAGTTGAGCGTTATTACGATTAGAAATTTCAGAATGAGAGAAAGAGAAGTGTGTGTGTGTGTGTGTGTGGTGTGTGTGTGTGTGTGTGTGTGTGTGTGTGTGTGTGTGTGTGTGTGTGTGTGTGTGTGTGTGTGTGTGTGTGTGTGTGTGTGTGTGTGTGTGTGTGTGCAAGTTTTTAAGGTAATGTATAATCTCCTGTATGATACATTTTGGGATAATTTTTTCGGTACATTTGACGAGTATAATATAAATATAATGTAATGTTAGTGCTACTTCTAGACAGCTTAACAGGACAGACAGGTAGAGTGACAGGCTTCTAGACAGCTTAACAGGACAGACAGGTAGAGTGACAAGCTTCTAGACAGGTGGAGTGTCGACGACCACCTTGCTTTCTTCTCTTCCATGATAAAAATATTCGTTGGATAAATGGACGCGAATTCTTTCTCATAAAAATACCATTCATCTAATAATCTATACCTTTTAGTTCTCTATTAATCAATCTCACAAGTAATGATTGCGGTGTTTGTTTTCATCCCATAAATTCGATCCAATATTTATGATTAATTGCAATCTCAGTCTCAGGTAGTTACTTTAAATTCTACATAATATCTTCTAATTATTTTCTTCAACAGCTCCTTTTATTCATTTCATTTTTTCTATACACGTGTCAGACCGTACGTAGCTGTCACTAACACTCCTTCTTTTATTACTATAATCCACAAAGTAAACACAACCTCATCTACCTCTCCATACATTCCTTAGTTCATTATCCTCCCCTTCGGCTGTTCGGCATCGCTCCTCATCTTCCTGCCTCTCCTCCTCCTCCCTCCTCCCTCCTCCTCCTCTTCGCGCCCCTTCCCCTCATCCTAATCTTCTTCCTTCCTCCTCCTCCTCCTCCTCTCTCCCCTCCTCTTCTCCTCTTCCTCGCGCCCCTCCTCCTCTTCCTCGCGCCCCTCCTCCTCTTCCTCGCGTCCCTCCTCCTCTTCCTCGCGCCCCTCCTCCTCTTCCTCTACCCCACTCCTCCTCCTCCCTCCTTTTCCTCCTCCTCCCTCCTTCTCCCCCTCCTCCTCCTCTTCCCCCTTGCTTCCTCCTCTTTTCCCTTCCTTCCTCCTCCTCCTACCCCCCTACTCCTCCTCTTCCCTCTCCTCCCGCCTCCCCGTATGGCTGAGGTGGCCCCTGGGAACTGTCTAACGCGTCCGACTGATGGTTTCTATATAGCTTATCCTGAAAAATGAGAAAGGGTCGACCTCTCCCCTTGATGAACTCTGCTGGGCATATTTTATCGTCCCTCCATTCATCTGTTCTTGATTATTTTGCTCCACATGGATTTAATGTCAGAGGGTTTCCTATCTCTTGTTCCAATTGGTTATGATATTTTTTTCCCCCAGCGTGAGGCAATATTTCTTCTTTCTCGTGTGCGTGTGTGTGTGTGTGTGTGTGTAGTTTTCTGCATTTTACGTTTTTCCCCGTGATGTATCGCGTGGTTTTGTTTAGCAATTTTTACACTTAGCATTCATCTTTTTAGAATTTGATAATCTTTCTGGTGTTACTTTTAATGTTTTGTTTCCTTTGGTGTTTTACTTTTTAGTAACGTGTTCTTACTTTCCTTTTTATGACTTATTATTTTTCACTTTTTGTCTTATTAGTGTTTTTCAGTGATATTACTTTTTAGATGAATATTTTGTATAATTTCAGTTGAGCCTCTCAGTAATATAACTATACTTGTATGTAAAGTTTTTTTTGTGGACTACAGTTTAGGCGAATTATTCCATATATTTATACTGTTGCAAACTTGATATTACGTTAAATGTTATGTATTTTATACAGTAATATGTATGCTGTGGTCAATAAATTTATCTATCTTATCTATCTATCTATCTGTGTGACGTGTGTGTGTGTGTGTGTGTGTGACGTGTGTGTGTGTGTGTGTGTGTGTGTGTGTGTGTGACGTGTGTGTGTGTGTGTGTGTGTGTGTGTGTGTGTGTGTGTGTGTGTGTGTGTGTGTGTGCGTGTTGCATGGTAGCTGCAGGCTCACAGTTTGCAGTATTGACACGTAGGATCAAATATTAAGGTAGTTCTAGCGCGTATATGTACACACGACACATGGACACACACACAAACACACACACACACACACACACACACACACACAACACACCGGACTCCAGACAAGACAAATGGCAGGGTATCACTGGTACACAGAAAATATATGTCTTCGAAAGAAAATTTGAAGCTAATTTAGGAACCTTCACAATTCGGGAGAGAATGAAAAATGAAGCGCGTTTCAGGGCGAATAATGGCAGGATCCGGAGGCACATTTGTCTCTGTCACCACCCTGCTGCGGCGGCCACCAGAGACGCCTCGCTGATGGCACGACGATAAGAATCAATATCTTACATACGTGATGATGTGACGCCAGGGATCCAGGTGTCTGCTAGAAGGCTCTAAAACATTCAATGTCACACGTAGTACACGTACACGTCTCCATTATTTATGCCGAGACCTATATATAAGTTAGGTTAGGTTAGGTTAGGTATTTATAGGTGGGTAGTAAGGGTAGGTTAGGTTAGGTATTTATAGGTAAGTGTCTGCTACGAGGCTAGGTTAGGTTAGGTTAGGTATTTATAGGTAGGTGTCTGCTACAAGGCTCTAAAACGTTCAAGGTCACTCACACGCGTCTCTGTTCTTTATGCCGAGGCCTATAGATAAGTTAGGTTAGGTTAGGTTAGGTTAGGTTAGGTATTTATAGGTGGGTAGTAAGGTTAGGTTAGGTATTTATAGGCGGGTGTCTGCTACGAGGCTCTGGAACGTTCAATAAGTACGGGCCTATAAGTACGTATATAATATAGGTATAGGTATATTGATAAGTTCTGGTAGTATAGTTCTGGTCTGGCTAGTATGTTCTGGTAGGTAGCTCTGTTATCTATGCCGAGGCCAATATATAGGTTATGTTAGGTTAGGTATTTATAGGTGGGTAGTATGAGGCGCAGGAATTACACCAAAGTGACGCTATGCCGCAGTGCTCCCCAATTAAGTAATATGCAAATTAAGCGGCCAATGCAACACATCAATACCAATTACCAGTTTCATGTATAATTAATAGACAGATCCATTTAGAACCACACGGGCGTCTAAACCTGAAGAATAAAAAATACATTCCTCTAAAAATAACCATCGTACCAATAATTCCCGCGTCCCTGCTGATGGAGCGCCAGTTGTCCCCACTTCATAAAATCACATTACTGATATTACATCCTTCCCGAGGGACGCACCGGGCCCCTGTGCGAGGTATATCAAGTCATGTCTGTTGAATCATGTGTTTTATGTTCCTCCGCGCCTTTAGGGTGGGGGGAGAGGGACAGAGGGTGGTGCCTGGATTAGAGACGAGGGGGGACAAGGGGTGTCTCATAAGATCACGATGATAAAGGATTAGGGATAATGTTAGGAGGAGGAGGGGAAAAGGAGGGGAAAGAGGGAGAATAGGGCGTAGGGTGGTGGGAGGGCTTAAGGGAGGAAGGCAGGGGGTGTAGGAAGGGAGGGAAGCAGGGTGGTGCAGGGGACGTTGGGAGGAGGAGAAAGGGGAAAAGGAGGGGAAAGGAGACGGAACAGGGCATAAGGGAGGATGGCAGGGGGTGTAGGATAGTTAAGGAAGGAAGGGAGGAAGCAGGGTGGTGTAGGGGAGGGGGTGGATGGGGAAGGGGGTTGACAGGGTAGTGTAGGGGGGTTGGTGAGGTTGGGGGTTGACAGGGTGGTGTAGGGGGGTTGGTGAGGTTGGGGGTTGACAGGGTGGTGTAGGGGGAGCTGGATGGAGGTTGACAGCTGTTGGTGTCGGCATCGAGTGAACGTCAAAGGATGATGGATGGTGATCAGCAATATGGAGCGTTCTGATAGATGGCTCACAATCAAATATTAGCAACGTCGTATTACACAAGGGGAAAGAGAGAGGGGCGAGGAGAAGAGAGTAGATAAAAGATGAGGAGAGAAGAGAAGATAAAGAAAAGGAGAGGTGAGAAAAGAAGAGTGCAGATAAATGAAGGAGAGAAGAGAAAATAAGAAAAGGAAAGATGAGAAAAGAAGACTAGAAATAAAAGAAGAGGATTCAAAAGAAAATAAAGGGAAGAAGAGGTGAGAAGAGAAGTGCAGATAAACAGAGGAGAGAAGAGAAAATAGAAAATATAGGAAAGTAAAGATGAGAAGAGAAGAGGAGAGAAGAGAAGATAAAATAAGGGAAAGGAGAGGTGAGGAAAGAAGAGTGCAGATAAAAAGAGAAGAGAAAATAGAAAATATAGGAAAGTAAAGATGAGAAGAGAAGACTGGAGATGAAAGAATAAGAGAAAAGAGAAAATAAAGGCAGGGTATAGGGTGGTGGGGGGGCATAAGGGAGGAAGGCAGGGGGTGTAGGCAGGGAGGGAAGCAGGGTGGTGCAGGGGACGTTGGGAGGAGGAGGAAGGGGAAAAGGAGGGGAAAGGAGACGGAACAGGGCATAAGGGAGGATGACAGGGGGTGTAGGATAGTTAAGGAAGGAAGGGAGGAAGCAGGGTGGTGTAGGGGAAGGGGGTGGATGGGGAAGGGAGTTGACAGGGTGGTGTAGGGGGGTTGGTGAGGTTGGGGGTTGACAGGGTGGTGTAATGAGAAAAGACAGCCCGGCGGACTATATCGCTGACAAACAACACAGTCTAGAGTTATACGCTTTTCTTGTTATGCTCCTTTTGAGGTCGCGGCGCTAACGAGTCCCCTTCTAGGCAGGTTAGAAGCAGCCACGTGTGAGATGACCTAGCTAAGCCGAGCCTTTGTTTTCCCGCCGCTCAGTCGTCACCACGGAATGAAACACACACACACACACACACACACACACACACACACACACACACACACAAACACAAACACACACACACACACACATATATAAAAACTACCAAACAATATAAAACTGTATATACAATAAAACTAAAACAAAAAACAGAAAACAAAACAAAAAATCACGCCACACTGATATTGAGAGAGAGAGAGAGAGAGAGAGAGAGAGAGAGAGAGAGAGAGAGAGAGAGAGAGAGAGAGAGAGAGAGAGAGAGAGGAGAGAGAGAGAGAGAGAGAGAGGGCAGGGGGTCGAAACACAATTCCGAGGCACTTGTAGCCGAGAAAGACTAATAAAGTTGAAATGGTGCCGTTTATTGTCTAGTCATGAACCAGTTTCCCGCGAAGGCCGCGCCGTAATCCCTGGATATCCGGCTCATCTGTGATTATTTACTGATAATTTAGGACAGGTCATTAGGGCTTGGGTGTGCAGCGCCCTGGGTCACGCCACTGCACACCCTAATTGTTCACCGTAATGATAGCCATAAATTACTGTCCGATTTTTATGTAGAATATAATTAGTCCGATTTGTATGTTTGTATGGGAGTGGAAGGGGGGGAAAGATTTGTGAGGAAAGTTTATAGTAGGAAAACTAGGCAAGGAAAAGGATAGCATGGGAAGGTATACAAACAAAACACAAACAAAACACAAACAAAACAAAAAAAAATTAAAGAATCTTAACATAACTATAAGAATGAATATACGGTACCACGAGACTAAGAGAGAGAGAGAGAGAGAGAGAGAGAGAGAGAGAGAGAGAGAGAGAGAGGAGAGAAGAGAGAGAGAGAGAGAGAAGAGAGAGAGAGAGAGAGAGAGAGAGAGAGAAGAGAGAGAGAGAGAGAGAGAGAGAGAGAGAGAGAGAGAGAGAGAGAGAAGAGAGAGAGAGAGAGAGAGAGAGAGAGAGAGAGAGAGAGAGAGAGGAGAGAGAGAGAGAGAGAGAGAGAGAGCGAGAGAGAGCGAGAGAGAGAGAGAGAGAAAAAAAAGGGTGACACACAAAGCCTTCCTCTCCTCTAAAAGATTTAAAGAATAAAAATGATGAACGCACGAAACTCATTCTTCACTCGTCATCATGTCTCTAAAGTTCACAATATAATAAACCTTACAACTCACAATGGAAACACATTAACACCTTCAGCCTTTGTATTCGCATTGATGTAATACTATACGAGGAACACATCTAAGGACAGGTAAAAAGATACTATTACTACTACTAATAATAATAATGATAATAGAGATAATGACAGGTAAATAGATGAGATGGAAAGAAAGATGATGTAGATAATAAAATAATAATGATAAGATAATGAAAGATAAGATAAGTAATGATAAGGAGAACATTTTGATGATGCAATATATTCGTGCCTCAAAATTCAGGATCCAGAGCCGCGTAAAAGAATGCCACTAGAATACATGTGCGTTATACAAATTCAACATTCACGAACGAACACGTCCGGTACTGTATAGCAGATCTCCACTTGCTATCTTTTCCTCTTCTATATATCTTTTTCCTCTTCATTTCTCACTTTCCCAGCTTCACTTTCTCATAAATCTCACTCATTTCCCAATTTTTCACATTTTTCCTACTCCATATTTTCTTCTATCCTTTCCCTCTTCACCGTGCTTTTCTCATACATCTCATCGTCCATTTCCCTTTTTTCCAGTTTTTTCCTTTTCCTTTTTTCTTTTTTTCCATTTTTCTTCTTCACTCGTATGTTAATTCAAGACTCCACCAAAATTGCAAACTTACCTGCCTACAACGCCCCCCCCCCCCTGCGACCCTCCCCTCCCCCTCACACCTGGCAATTACTGCACGCAACACAAATTTATGAGTCATGCTGGCCATACCTTGCCGGGTAATTAATGACTTATTGGGAACGTTTCCAATGATTTAATTAAGAACCTTGATTAATACCTACCTGGGGTAATGACGACGTGCTCCCTACCCTCCCTCCCTCTCTCCTTCCTTCCTTCCTCCCTCCCTCCCTGCTTGCCTGCATGTACTTTAAATGAGAAGACTTAAATAACGCCTGATAGAGAGAGGCACTGTGGTATGGAGGTAGAGTGTTGTACCCTTCCTTCCATTCATTGTAACACACACACACACACACACACACACACACACACACACACACAGGGATGGAGTGTGAGTGGTGTATCAGGTCACAACCTTATTCATAGATCGGTCTCTTATGAGTTTTAACTCTTTCCAGCATCATCATTTTGAGCCTCACAATCCTCTACCACTTGACACCGACATTCAGGCGTGGGTTCCCCATGTACATTCGCATCTCCACACTGCCTCTCTGTCTGTCCCGTCACTAATAAACCCCTCTCCTTCCCCTCTCTCCCTGAACTCCTCTCCTTCCCCTCTCTCCCTGAACCCCTCCCCTTCCCCTCCACCCTACAAGGCGGTCTGACTCCACTCTTATCCGCCAGGGTCCCCGGGGCATCGTTCCCCTTATGGAGGAGCGACGCCGGCAGGATTTAGACCCCGAATCTGACACAAGACTTAACGAGGTAAGGATCTTTGGGAGCTGATTCAATACTTGGATTAGCGAGCGTTGCCACTCCTTGTTGCTAGCGGGGCGAACAGCTTTGCATTGTTGGCTGCTGATGCTAAAAAATAAAGTGCTGTAATCATGTCATCATGTTGTTTTTCCTGTATGTCTTCGGGTGAGAATAAAATTATTATTACTATTATTATTATTATTATTTTCTCCACAAAGCACGCGGCTGCCCGAGGATGCGTGTGTCTGTGCGTGTTTAGTTCCCTGAAATATTGTTGAACATGATGGCCAGGAGAGAGACGCTATAAATTGTTACTGCAATCAAGCAGCATGAAACAATACATTCCGTCCTGAATAATGGATTTCAATTTACATGTCAACTTTATATACCAATGAAAAGTTACATATGCATAAAGTTTCCGCCCCTTAATTCAAGGCGCAACTTTGAAATGAAAGTGATTATACATTGAAACTACGACGCTCTAAATGTTCACCTGATGGCGCTCTGTGAAATAAATTTAAATATTCTACATTACGTATGTTAATAATAATAATAATAATAATAATAATAATAATAATAATAATTTAATTTTCACCCGAAGGCATACAGGAAAAACAACAACATAACATACAGACATGAGGGAGTGAACTTAAGTACTCGTTACTAAGTTAACGATCTGACTGACACTGAAGCAAGCCGCCTCCCATGAGATGACACACCCGACTTCCCAGAACATCCACATTTGTATGCCAGCACAAACAAAACATAACTTTAGAGGACATAAAAGCGTAAACTCGTGAGGCGTGGTGTCCTGACGGGGGGGGGGGGGCTCGGACCACCTTCCCTGCGACGCCCGCGCTCAATAGCCTCGCTCCACGACACCTGATGTGCAAAACTCTTGGCCACGCCTCGTTTCATCTCACTTGTGAGGACGACATGGGAAAAGGAAGTCAGGGAGCGCAACAGCTAGTGGCAGAGGGCGGGGAGGGAGGGCGGGAGGGTGAAGGAGAAAAAAGTTGACAACAGCAAAGGGGGAATGAGAGTGGGGAGGCGATAAGAAGGAATAAGGGAGGGAACAAAGAAGAAAGGGATAAGGGAGATGAGAGACGGGGGCGCTAAGAAGGACTGGAAGGAGGGAGGGAAAAAGTGGCGGCGCTGAAGGGGAGCAAGGAAGGGAAAGAGGGAGAGGCCGGTAAGCTGAGAGGATATTTTTTTTCTTCAGGATATGGTAACGAGTTTGCCGCTCTAGTGCGACCATTGGCAGGATTTAATAGTCTTTCCCCGGCTGTTGAGGTGGAGAGGCGTAGATGAAGGGGCCGCTTTTATATATATTTATGTTTTACGGTACTGCTGGTGGCTTGCTCCCTGCTGTGCTGAGGGGCGAACGATGTGTGTGTGTGTGTGTGTGTGTGTGTGTGTGTGTGTGTGTGTGTGTGTGTGTGTGTGTGTGTGTGTGTGTGTGTGTGTGTGTGTGTGTGTGTGTGTGTGTGTGTGTTTATAATAATAATAGTAATAGTAATTGTATCTTCACCCCAAAGCATACAGTAAAACACAACAACAACAACGTAATATACATACATGAGTAAATGAACTGAAGTACTAAAGCAAATAAATATAATATATACATGTGGGCAATATATCCGCTGCTGTACATAGATAGTTATACATACATTGTACATTATGTTACTGTTTTATTTATTTATTATTTATTTATTTATTTATTTCCTGTCTCCTTTTTTCTTTCCCTTCTCTTTTTTTCTGTACGTGAGCTGATACAAAAACTCTACAAACAAATGAGGATGTTCGAGGCATCAAAACCATCTTCAATGTAACGAAATGACAAATGAGCCGCCGATTTTTTGCCTCAGGTACACAACATTCCCAGGGAAAAACTGGCGCCAAAAGCAATTAAACAAACTGCCTGAAAAGAAACCCACAGCGTCGCCAAGCAAGTCCGTGTCGCTGGTCCCCTGTGGAGGAGGAACACCGCTAATGTATTCACGCTCGGCAGGAGAGAGAGAGAGAGAGAGAGAGAGAGAGAGAGAGAGAGAGAGAGAGAGAGAGAGAGAGAGAGAGAGAGAGAGAGAGAGAGAGAAGAGAGAGAGAGGAGAGAGAGAGAGAGAGAGAGAGAGAGAGTAACATACAAAGGAAAAGAACAGCAGACGAGAAAGAAAGAATACAGAGAGATAAAGAAGTCATACATAAAGACAGACGGAAAGACATACGACAAAGATATAAGACAGACAGAAAAAGAAAGACATACATAGAGAGAGAGAGAGAGAGAGAGAGAGAGAGAGAGAGAGAGAGAGAGAGAGAGAGAGAGAGAGAGAGAGAGAGAGAGAGGAGAGGAAGAGAGAGAGAGAGAGAGAGAGAGAGAGAAAGCGAGAGAAAAAAAGCAAGAGGTAGATAGGTATACTGGTGTGAAAGCAGAGAGACCTGAGGGGTAGATGGAAAATTTAGGATAAGAAACCCGAGGGAAAAGAGAAAAAACAAGTCTAGGCTGGCAAGGGCGAGGGTGATTGCAATGGGAAAAGAAGGAAAGAGGGTAGAAAGGAGGAGGGGAAGGAGTGAGGGGAAAGAGCCACGTTCCCTCATTCCCATTTGACTTCGATGTCTCTTCAGTCTCGCCTTCACCAGCATTGACAAAAGTTTTTTCATTAAAATAATGGCGTGTGCGTCGATGTGCGGACGAGCGAGTGTTTCCTTTCTTTCCCTGTGTGTGTGTGTGTGTGTGTGTGTGTGTGTGTATATATATATATATAAAAGAAGAGAGAAGAGAGAGAGAGAGAGGAGAGAGAGAGAGAGAGAGAGAGAGAGAGAGAGAGAGAGGAGAGGAGAGGAGAGAGAGAGAGAGAAGAGAGAGAGAGAGAGAGAGAGAGAGAGAGAGAGAGAGAGAGGAGAGAGAGAGGAGAGAGGAGAGAGAGAGAGAGAGGAGAGAGAGAGAGGAAGAGAAGAGGAGAGAGAGAGAGAGAGAGAGAGAGAGAGAGAGAGAGAGGAGAGAGAGAGAGAGAGAGGAGAGAGAGGAGAGAGAGAGAGAGATGAGAGAGAGAGAGGGGAGAGAAGAGAGAGAGAGAGATACAGACAGACATACAGAGATATACAGACAGACAGACAGTGAGATACAGACTGACAAACAGAGAGAGAGAGAGAGAGAGAGAGAGAGAGAGAGAGAGAGAGAGAGAGAGAGAGAGAGAGAGAGAGAGAGAGAGAGAGAGAGAGAGAGAGAGAGAGAGTGAATGCAGTAATAATGAGTGTCGTGGTAAGAGTCCCCACCACTCACTTGCCATTATTTATTTCCCATTGCACGACACAACCCATTAAATTCCCTTTCCCTTCTAACACGCAAAATACCGACAGTCTCCACCAATCCTCACATAAAGGTGGTGAAAATAAACGAAGAAATAACAAGAAAATGGTCTACTATAACAAGGAAGGCATTCAAAACATTCACAAAATGACATACCTACAATTTTCATACACAATACTAATTTTGAGTGAACCTAATTTCAATACAAACTCCACAGGAACCAGACTTTGCACAGCAGTAGGAGAGAATGACCAGCGGCAGAGAGGACTACACTGGCCTAACTACACTGACCTAAAGCACACTGCTGACCTAATACTGCTGACAGCATACAACCTGCTGCCCTCTCGTTCATCCTGCTAAGACCTGGAGGGTAGCAGGTGAGAGCGACACAGGGAAAGGGAGAGAGAGAAGGGTGGCTTGGTTGTGCAGAGCTTATATCTACCTGTTTCATTACTTCCCTTCATCGTCTGTGTACATTCATGCCCCTCTCTACAGCCTCTCCCTCCTGCACTACCTACCTGCCTGCCTGCCTCTGCGTCAGCCTACAACTCGCTATGTCACCTTTAAGCCTTCTATAAGCTTCAAAGTCCTCCCCATGCGCCAGAGTTACTCCGCTCTTATAACTTATTATGCCGTTCAAATTAACAGCTTCTTGCCGCCAACCATCCAATTTCGCAGCGTTGTACATAGAGTTACGCATGACTTTCCCCTTTGCTGTTAAAAATTTGTATTGGATTTCTTATTGCAAATTGTCGACACTACGTAGGCACTGACTTTCTTTATGAGTTTGGGGAAGAGCTTGAAATTGGGGGCCCAGAGGCGCGGTGGAGTCCCCATGACGGAGACTTTGGGAGGCAAAATACCCTTTTCCTGCAAGGTTTTATTTCTCGAAAAGCGAATGTGTATTTTGCATGTTACTTTCGCTAAAAATATCTAAAATAATATCTGTATTTGTCTTACTAGTCACTTTTCACTTTAACAATTTTAGTATTTACATATTCATCATAGAGCTTCAATAGATCCACTACAATTTTATTTCATATTGCTGCTACTACTACGACTGCTGTTACCATTACTATTATAAGTCAGCAGTACTACAGTCTCTAATCCTGTTGTAACTATTTATACTAATATCACAACAAACTGTCAACAAAAACCCAAACAAATACACTGAAAAATAAATTCAATTAACAACTGAATGATGATCATAAAAAATATCATAGTGATAATAATAACAATAATAAAAATAATAATAATAACAAACATAACAATGATAATAGTTACAATAATTTTACATAAAAACAATGAAATAACAAATAATGATAATAAAGTAGAATTGCAATAAGAAAAATAGCCACATATAAAGAAATAAAAAAAAGGAGAAAAAAAAAGCTGAGGGCATAAACATCCGTCCATGGAGGGGGCGTGAAGGGCGGGTTTGGGAGTGAGGGGAGTGAGGGGGGGTGAAGGGGGGAGTGAGGGGAGGGGGCCGGGTTTGGCAGTGAGGGGGGGTGAAGGGGGGAGTGAGGGGAGGGGGGCGGGTTTGGCAGTGAGGGGGGGGTGAAGGAGGGGAGGGGGGCGGGTTTGGGAGGGAGGGGAGAGCGGAAGTTTGGGAGGGGGAAGGGGAAAGGGGCAGCGGCGGGCCTCTCTCGTCCAACACAAACCAATCAGCGGTGCGCGCCTTACTGCCGCCCACCCGACTGTTTACATGGGAATCACGCGCTATTAAGTTTCGGACCCGGTGCTGCGTCGGGCCGGGGAGCGAGCGGCCGGCCCACCACGCGCCCACTCCAGCCCACCTCAAATATATTTCAGCACCCTACAGCCTACAGCCTACACTTTATCATGCGGCACAGGCATGGAAAGGGTGTGATGAAAGAGAATGTCTAAAGAAATGTCCATGATCAAGAAACACCGTAAACATACTTATTACGTTATCCTGGTTATTACGCCTCAACTATATTCCAACACCTTACACTTTATCATGCGGCTGAGACATGGAAGGTTCTAATTAAAGTCAAAGAAATGTCCACGATCAGAAACAAACACCCTATATATATACAGTTCAAGGCCAAATGAATATAATCTCTTCCTTGGCCTTGCTACAGTTTATCATGCGGCCGAGACATGGAAGGTTGTACTTAAAGCCAAAGTCCAAGTTAAAGTAAAGTACGTAAAGTAAGTAGTAAAGTAAAGTTCACGATCAGAAACACCCTACAGTTCAAGGCTAAGGGAATATAGTCTCTTCCTTGGCCTTGCTACACTTTATCATGCAGCCGAGACAAGGAGGGTTGTAATTAAAGCCAAAGGAATGTCCATGATCAGAAACAGTGTAAACAAACTTATTACGTTAATGCGCTATGAATGTTAAATGAGTAGGTTCATCCTCCTTTGTTAAAACCCGACCTCGTATATCCTCCCTTGTTAAAACCCGACCTCGTATATCATGTCTCCCTGAAGACCTGGTTACCTGTATCGCCTGAACGGAAATATCTTTTTTTTTATGTCCAAACTAACGCGAGCTACCTTTCTGCCCTCCTCACAAAATTGTAGTGATAATTGTAAGTAATTAAGTCAAATATAAATGTAAGATGTAAGTAAGATAATTGTAGTAAAATGATTAAAATACAATATGTTATAAGGATAATAATAATAATAATAATGATGATAGCAATTACGAATATCATTATGACTTCATTATCATTGTTGGTCTAATGATAATGTAGCACCATTAACAACATTATACACAGCGGCGCTCCCTCCCATCGCCTCCCAAGGGTTAATGCACGAGCTGTTACTGCTTGCCTTGCTAATAGACTTCATGATAATTGTATGAAACACCGCCACTCGTGACTCATCAAGGCTGTGTGTGTGTGTGTGTGTGTGTGTGTGTGTGTGTGTGTGTGTGTGTGTGTGTGTGTGTGTGTGTGTGTGTGTGTGTGTGTGTGTGTGTGTGTGTGTGTGTGTGTGTGTGTGTGTGTGTGTGTGTGTGTGTGTGTGTGTGTGTGTGTGTGTGTGTGTGTGTGTGTGTGTGTGTGTGTGTGTGTGTGAGTGTGCACGAATGCATGAAATTAGGAAAATTAAACTTGTTATACTGGAAAATGTGTAGTGTATCCGAAATAGCTGGGAGACTTGTAATGTGTACTCGTATGTATAGTACGCATACTGCCGTACGCGAGTATGTATGTACAATATGCATGCACGTACGCACAGCACACACACACACGCTACAGTTTGTTTCATGACGGGTGTAGGAAAATGCAACAGGTTTTCCTGGACATGCAACTCGCTGTTTCCCGTACAAAAGGAATTACATTTCCGAGCAAGAAAAACTACACTGAACAATACGAGCATGCACGTTCAATGTTCTTTCAACACCGACAAAGAAAAATACGCTGAATATATATTTCAGGAAGGTAAAAATTTAAATAGAGCTGCGGTTTGTGATATATTGGAAGGATTAATTAAAAACCCATTGATTGGCTTCCATGGGCCGTGCAGCCCCGCAAAGGCGCGCCCTCCTTCCCCTGCACACGCCTGCACCTCACCACTTCCCTTCCTCACGCCCACACTTTTACCGCCTCTCCTTCCCCCTCCATCACTACACCCGATCATCACCACACCCTCCATCTCTCCCCCTCCCTTTCATCCGCACCTCCATCCCTCCCATCAATACCTGGAGTTATGAGTTCCAATCCCTCCAGCCCTACAAGAGTAAGCGGGTTTTTGACATACTTTGAAGCCTGTGATGTAAAAAAAAAAGCGTCGTCCACTGATATAGGAAGGTCACACGTCTCGTCAGCACCACACTATACTTGGATGACGCCCCTCAATTACTCTATTCGACCCTACATCTATTGACATCTACTCATACGCAATACTCATGGCATTACTGGAGTCACGCCATACACAACCTTCCTCAACGCAAGGGCCTGATAATTAGCTGATACCGATACCACCTGCAGATCTGACTGAAGACGCGGATCACATATCACATCACATAGACCTTCTTTTTTTGTCACCCTATTTTTTACGTTGAAGCCTATCAATTAAGATGTGATACTTAGG
>JACEEZ010002038.1:225000-230000 GCA_016584305.1 Chionoecetes opilio | reverse complement strand
AGAGGAGAGGGGGAGGAGAAGGAAGGAGGTGGGCCAAGGAAGAGAGGAGAGGAGGAGGAGGAGGAAGGGAGGAGAAGAAATGGAAGGAGGAAGAACAATCTTTTTAAAGTATTCTTCGCTTTGTATACAATCCTTCAGAGTCCTTCACAGGCTTATTCGCTCCTTCACGCATCCTACGGGAGTCATAGGAGGGCATTAGAAGCCCCACAGGATTGCTATACGTAGTATTCATAGGTTTTTATAAGTACTTTGACAATCACATGGGTGGCACAAATAGGGATTAATATTAATAATACAAATACTGAAAATATTAATACTGATCATTATATTGAAGTAATAATTAATCTTGCAATGTTTATCATATTTTTATGTCTTGTAGTACGATTTTTCTAATTAGTGATTTTAAAGGAATAACTGGAAGTATCACGTCATTATAAATTGGCTGAAATAGGGACTTCTAATCATTATAACTGAAAACTGACTCCATATTCGTGTTGAGCATTCCCGATAACTGCTAGGAACAAATTTTCAAGCAAATCTATTTTTCAAAAAATATTGCAAATTTTACATTTGCAAAATTTGCCATATTTTCTGAAAAATAGATTTGCTTGAAATTTTGTTTCTAGCAGTTTTCGGGTATGCTGAACACGAAACTGGAGTCAGTTTTCAGTTACAATGATTAGAAGTCCCTATTTCAGCCAAATCACAATGACATGATACTTCAAATATTTCTTAAAAATCACAAATTAGACAAATCGTACTACAAGACATAAAAATATGATAAGCATTGCTAGATTAATCTTTACTTCAATATAATGATCAGTATTAGTATTATTATTATTAATCCCTATGAAATATGTTATTCATATATATAATATATATATATATATATATATATATAATATATATATATATATATATATATATATATATATATATATATGATATATACATATGATGTATATGCATACATATACGAATATGAAGTAGATTCGGCTATCATTTGGCGTAAAGCAAAAAAAATATTGATTGGTAAATAACCGAGAAAATATCATATTCGTACATTTATACAAAATATCAATTTTCTCGACAACCATGAGGTGTTTTGAGAGAGAGAGAGAGAGAGAGAGAGAGAGAGAGAGAGACACGTGAGGATGTAAAACATCAGAAAAAAAAAGGGACTAAATGTCATGCAACGTTAAGTGGATGCCCATCCTCAAATAAGAGCAAGAAAAATATTGCGCTATGACTTTTACATCCTCGCCCTGGCCACTTATAATGTTACGGTGTCGCGGCTGTCGCCACCCCGCCACGCCACCCCGAAACTCTCCACCCACTTATGCACAAATTTCCTCGTAACATCCACAATCCTTGATATTTCTTCCACTGGCCTCTCTGCCTTGTGTAGAGATACAATAACTTCAATTTACTCCTTTGTTAGGTCTTTCTTGCCACCCATTATAAAAATAATGATAGTTATACCAATGCGCGTCTGTTCAAATTACTCGCGGGAAGGAAGGCGATAATTTTTTAAATGCTTCGTCTATAATTGACAAGTGGCATCTGAACATTCCTCAACGGTCTTGATGGACTGCCCGAGTGCCCGTGCCTTAAACAAGCTGCCATATGTAAGATATCTCTCTCGGAAGTCAGTAGGCTGCCATAGAGTACATTTTCTGAATTCCCGTATGGAAGCGCTGTGTTATGATGTCGCGAACAATATTTTGGCGCGCTGTGTATACACACTCGTATGTATGTGCTGAAAAAGAAATGACTACTCGACCTCTATGCTACACACGGGCATGCAAGGCAGTTCCTACTACATAATACGTACAATAAAGTTCGAAAATAAAGCAGCAGCAAAATATCCTTCCGTCTGGCTTTCCTTATCTTTGTCTAATAATAGGATAAAAGGGAACAGACCAAGCATCCCTCATCTTATATACACATTTTCGTCTTTCTACCCTCATCTCGCCCCTCAAACCCAATGCAAAAATGAAAAGCTGAAAGCAAAACTCACCAACTGTTTCCCGAGCTTAACAAGAACCCAACCACTTTTATCCTCGGTTTCAGAATTTTCAAAGTAAAAAACAGAGGCGAAATAAACAAAAAATGGCACACCTCCCGTTGTTTGGGAAAAAAATTATACACGGGCTGACCGTCCCATTTTTCCACCCTGTATAAAACGAAAGGGTGTTTTCCATTTTGTTTCTCTATTCTTTTTCTTTCCTCTTTGTACACTGCAGCAGAAGATACTTGACGGAGCGGCGGGGCGAGGGTAGGAGGGACAGGATGACTCTTAAAGAATCCATCATGGAAAAAGTATGCATCGCTTTCGCTCGCTCAAATACTTTATAATTCTAAAACGTAACAAAGAGGACGCACAAAGAACGAAGGAAAAGATAAAGAGAAAAACAAATCCTACCCACAGAGCCACCTTAGGCTACGCTTCGAGGACCGCAGAGCCACCTTAGGCTACGCTTCGAGGACCGCAGACCCACCTTAGGCTACGCTTCGAGGACCGCAGACCCACCTTAGGCTACGCTTCGAGGACCGCAGACCCACCTTAGGCTACGCTTCGAGGACCGCAGACCCCCTTAGCTACGCTTCGAGGACCAGACCACTTAGGTCGCTTCGAGGACCGCAGACCCACCTTAGGCTACGCTTCGAGGACCGCAGACCCGAATGTCCATATTATTTATCTCTGCATCAGACGTAAAAAAGAAATATCAATAGGAGAAAAAAACCGGACCAAAATAACTTACTAATTTCTGCATCATACGTGCAAAAAAAAAAAAAAAATGGACCAGAAGAACAAGTAACAAAATTCAAACATCGAGTCACTGAAGGACTGTCGGACTCCTCAGCGGGGAAGTCCTTGAGAATGGCGAGGCAGCAGGTTTTAGCAGCAGCAGGAGGAGTCACCGCGGTGTTCCACGGGACTAGGTTTGTGGGTCTGTATTGATTGGGAGTCTGTGTGCCTGTCCAAGAGCAGCCCCGAACCCTGACTCGCCGCCCCGCCGCCAATCAGGATGAAACTGTACCGTGTAGCCACCTGACAGGACTCGACAACGGCACACATCTGATTATATTGTCATCAGTTATCAGCAGTATCATTATTATCATTATCAATCATCATCAGTTTTATTATCATGGGGAACAGAATCGGAGTTACGGCTGACACTTTTATTAAGTAATTTTTGGGTGACTTATCCTAAAATGATCTAGTCATCTTTATTTTTGAAACTGGGATTTCGTTTTCTTAAAATATGAAAATATTATAACAATATACAGTTTATTTTATAAAAATTACAAATGTTAACATTACCATGTAAAATGAATAAATAGGATGTATAGAATGTTTATTAACAGTATAATAGTTTTAAAAGGATCTAAGCTATAATGTTGAAGTCGTTAATGCAAAATTTATGACTATGATCCAGGATATGTCAACTTTGAGACACGCCTTAATTCACAAAATTCAGCTTTCATATGCAATGCCTCTACCCTGGAACGCTGTTCTTACCTTCAAACTGGTGAAATCGTTACTGCGAGGCGAAACACCAAGTAGTTTCGGAAAGTTGCAAGATGGCTATGCCAAAAAAGTACTAAACTCAGTTTGTCAATCCTTGAGCTGTGATATGCTTGAACAATTTTGCCTGTTCAATACCAACGTGATTTACAAAATTACGGTTTATGGAACGCAAATCTATTCTTCAAGTACTGACCGTGAACTTTTTAGTTTTGATAGTTTTGAATTTACCATCAAACACGCCGTTATTTCAATTGAACACAAAATGATAGATATATATCAAAAGTGCTCAGTGACAATCTTTAAAATGTTCATGAGACATATTTTATGTGCAGAGCTGGAATATTATTTTCTTCCTGTCAACAAGTGGCTCATGTACAATGTTAGGATCTCCAGGTTTAAGATCAGATCTCGGAGGCTAATTCGTCTGAACCCAATGCTTCTCTCGAGCTCTGCTATCCCACATACAGAGAAAGCAGGGATACTTTGTGTATCCACGTTGTTGACCAAGAAGGAAGGACACCATTTTAAGGTCAACACAGATGATCCAATTGTGTTTGTCATATTGCAATAACTCAATGACTCTCTTTACATCTCCATATTCTTCACGAAGAGGCCACAAGTGCGATGCCGGATAGTGAAAACTGACGTTGCAGACAGACTGACACGGCACCAAATTATTATATGTCATCTTATCAACATTTTTTTCTTTCAATTTCCAGTTTATTTGACAGGACTCGGCAACGCCACACATCTGATTATACTTTCATTGTGTTTATCAATATCATTATCGTCATTATTAATCATCATCAGTTTTATTATTGACAGGACTCGGCAACGGAACGTATCTTCTTATATTGTCATTGTTATCATCAATATCATTATTATCAGCTATCATATCATCAGTTTTATCATTACCATTACCATCATTACACTTCATCAGTATCATTATTTGTATTTATCATAAGTATAAAAGATTCTAAAAGTATCCTTCATACACACCGTGAAAGTCGTGCAATGCCTTATAATAACACTGAATACCAAGAATACCTCCGTGGCTTTAAACAGAACACGCCAATTTACTAAGATTTCCTTTCTTTCATGACATAATTGCCTCAAGAGGAGTGACAGTGGTTCTCCTTCCCACCCGTATCAACACTTAGTGAGAGGAGAGAAACAACCTGTTTTATAGTCATTGAATAAACACCAACAGCGCGTTATCCACAAAAAAAAACCTAGATATTTGTTTGAATTTCCCTGAGCTGTGATATGCTGCAAAATATTGGATTGCACTGTTCCAAAACAATCGCAGCATTTAAGCATAAAACGTTTCATGGGAACCGAAATCTATGCATCGTACATTACTGCACTGCTTCTGTTAGGTTTAATAGTTTTTTGTTAAGTCATCACAGCATTACATCATTTCAGTCGTTTAATCTACATATTAACTACAAATACATAGATATAT
>JACEEZ010002038.1:210000-220000 GCA_016584305.1 Chionoecetes opilio | reverse complement strand
GTGGTGAGCCCCCTTTAGCTTGGATACAACTTGTTGCCGATACCCAACCCCCCCCGCTTTGTTGGAATGTGGGATGAGTGTGTTTGAGGTGGTGCGGATGTGTGTGCGGGGTTGAGTTTGTGTGTTCTCTTCGTGTGTTGTCGTGTCTTGTTCTCGTTGCTTTAGGCTGTTTGTTTTGTCTCTCTGTTTCTGTTTTCTGTTGTTGTCTCATACTTCTCATCGGTAGGACCCCGTCTATTATCCTTGTTTCCATGTAATTCATTTGGTATTTAATCACTATGAAAAAATATTCTTCCACAGTAAGCTTTAACAACCGGTGGTGCCAGATACCTCACGGCCACCTTACAAAGCTGAACCAATAGTTGTTTCAAACTGTACATGTCCTTAGCAATCCTAAACCAACATTTGAGTCTCTTCGTCTCTCCTTCCTCCTGTTACTGTTTCTGTACTGTCTCTCCTTAGCATCCTCTTATCATCATTCTTCCTTCTCTCCTTAACTCCTTTAACCAAATATTCTTTACTGTATTCCTTACACCCAAGTAATATTCTTCACTGTACTCTCCTTAACAATCCTTTAACTAAATATTCTTCACTGTACTCTCCTTAGCAATCCTTTAAGTAAATATTCTTCACTGTACTCTCCTTGCTATCCTTAAGTAAATATTCTTCACTGTACTCTCTTCTTAGCAATCCTTTAAGTAAATATTCTTCAGCGTGCTCTCCTTGGCTATAGGGTGAACAGAGGAGCTTAAGGAGGCGAGCAATGAATACCTGCGCCACTGAGTTCCCCGCGCCGGGATTACAGTATCTATGGCGGGCCAGTCGGGAGCGCCACACCCTGGTCGTCGCGATGGCTTAATAACGCAGTGTTGGAACAAAGGTACAAAGGCAGCGCTGTGTATAGGGTGAGCCGGACCCTTCCCTTTCCTTACACTGACAACACACACACACAACACACACACACACACACGCGCACACACACACACAACACACACACACACACACAGAAAAGACCTGCTATTACAAGGAGGATAATGAGCTGGACATCTAAGGGTGCAAGGAAATAATGAGAAAAGAAAGACGTTTGAACATCCCTGCCTTCGGGTGAAAACAAAATTATTATTATTATTTTTATAAAACAGTAGAGCCATCCACTGAAAAGTAAATATGTCTGAAATGGACTAAAAGAAGAGGTGATAGCGGTAAGAACTGTGCATCAATTATTGTAAGAGAAACTAGATAAACATAGATCTGGGAGACAGATTAGGACCACATAAATATAGTTCAGGCCCCATATGCTATAATTAAGCAAATAAACACACACACACTCCATGGTGTAAGGGATAGCACGCTCGGTTCACAACCGAGAAGTCCCGGGTTCGATCCCCGGGCAACAGGAAACAGATGGTTTGTTTCCTTAAAACCTGAGCCCCTGTCCACCCAGCAGTGAATGGGTACCGGGTGTTAGCCGGGGTTTGTGACCTGCTCTCAGGGGTGCTGGCCTCGGCCAACACAAAGCACTAAGGATGAATGATAAAAATGTTGATATGAAGACGGGGCCACACGAGCGTTGCTCTGGCCCTGTAAAAATACAACTAGATGAATACACACAGTCTCTCACACACACACACACACACACACACACACAGCAGCCTCTCTGTTAAACGATGAACAGGTGGCACTACTTAAGGAGGCCCTGATGCACGAGGCAAGGCTATGGCACCTCCGCTGAGTGCCAAGTGCCTGGGCTGATGAGGACAATAACATTGTAGTACTGGACTGATACGAACTAAGATGCATTGATTTATCTGTGATATCATATACGAAGACCTGCTTAACATGAATACAAAGTAACCACCCAAAACATTTAATGTATAAATTATTACTGAGTTATGATTTCGAGATTGAATAAGTGCCTCAGATCCTGCTTGAACACCACACACACACACACACACACACACACACAACAGCACAGTAGTCTCTTACACTACACTAAATTCAGCCATACTCGCTTGAACACTTACCACTGTGCACGTCCTTGTAAGTAAAGACAGTTCTAAAGCATATCTTCTTTAATCTTAGTGGCAAGGACGCATACTGAATACAAAGCATTACTTGCAACCTCTCTCTCTCTCTCTCTCACACACACACACACACACACACCACACACACACACAGAGCCCTTCACGCCACAACCGAATAGAACTCCTCAGGGCGCACCATTAACACACCCTCTTGGCCCCAAACCAATACAAACTAGAACCCAACACACACACACATACACACACACATACGACGACAATAACCCGAGGACTCATAACCCTGTGTTAATTTCGATTGCATCCAATTACAGGCGTGGTGGGGAAAGGCAATAGTTGGGGTGATAGTTACTCGGCCGTTACATGCAGGAAGATGTACATGGTCTTCTTATTAATATTCACCTGAGGGAGGTAGTGGCAGCGTGAGTGGCCGGTCGCCGCCTTCATACTAGACTACATGTTGCGGCAGGAGACACTGAAGTAACGTGAACAATGACAATATCGACACCCAGGAAGCGCAAGTATCGCCAAGTAATGCGAGTCCTTTACATTACTGACTTCTCCTCTTCCCCTGCTCCGGGAGACATATTCCCGTTCTCTATGCGAGTATGTGGTTTCCGAGTGAAGACGCTTGGCTGTAGCTTCGAAAGTAACCATAGGATTTTCTCGAAAATATCCTCATTGTGATTTCCACACAAAGTTACCCACACTTACTCGGGAAGTTTAACCTAACCTAACCGTAACCTAACCTGACGTGTTCAAGAGTAAACGCCACATACTGTTCCAGAAAACGGAAATATGCGTCCCGGAGATACCAACTGCATTTCAGTGTAGGAGAGGATGTGAGGGGAGTGAAAATGGAGGAGGAAACCAGGGGAGAGGGGAAGAGAGGGGGGAGGTGTGCCATCCCTTCTGTAGTCATGAGGTTGCTGATGGGCTCTCACTCTCCCTCGGTCAGCTCGCTTTACATATATTTTCATAATTGCCGGTCACTCGCTGGACTTTACGAGTGCGATCACGCTCGTGTGCCGACATCTGTTTACCTGTCCCGTGCAAAAGTCCGATTTGTTTCCCTAGTAAAGGCACGGGTATACGAGGCTCCCAGACCGTATTTCCCAGGGGCGGTAAATTATCTTTTTTCACAAAGGACTAGCCAAGGGCAAAAAAAAGGAGTAACAAAAAGCCCGCACAGTTGCCAGTCCCAATAAAGAAGACAGTTAGATAATATATCTAACATAATACTGTTTTAACTTGTTCTCCTTTGTTTTCGTGGCTACAGAAATATCTACAGAAATGTCCAATAGGTGATGTTGGTGCCTTGACATAGCTAAACCAATAGGTGATGTTGGTGCCTTGACATAGCTACAAAGGTGATGTTGGTGCCTTGACATAGCTACAAAGGTGATGTTGGTGCCTTGACATAGCTACAATAGGTGATGTTGGTGCCTTGACATAGCTACAATAGGTGACGTTGGTGCCTTGACATAGCTACAATAGGTGACGTTGGTGCCTTGACATAGCTATAATAGGTGACGTTGGTGCCTTGACATAGCTAAACCAATAGGTGATGTTGGTGCCTTGACATAGCTAAACCAATAGGTGATGTTGGTGCCTTGACATAGCTAAACCAACATGTAATAGCAACATAGCAGCATTCCCTTCCTGAACCTTCCTCATAGACGAGCTTCCCATCCGCCGCGGTGAAAAATGAAGAAAAAAAAAAACCTTAGCCATGTTGATCGCGTTCTTACGGCTCAACCAAATATTCTTCACCGTTCTCTCCTTAGCAATCCTATAACCAAATATTCTTCACTGTACTCTCCTTAGCAATCCTTTAACCAAATATTCTTCACTGTACTCTCCTTACCAATCCTATAACCAAATATTCTTCACTGTACTCTTCTTAGCAATCCTTTAAACAAATATTCTTCACTGTACTCTCCTTAGCAATCCTATAACCAAATATTCTTCACCGTTCTCTCCTTAGCAATCCTTTAACCAAATATTCTTCACTGTACTCTCCTTAGCAATCCTATAACCAAATATTCTTCACTGTACTCTCCTTAGCAATCCTTTAACCAAATATTCTTCACTGTACTCTCCTTACCAATCCTATAACCAAATATTCTTCACTGTACTCTCCTTAACAATCCTTTAACCAAATATTCTTCACTGTACTCTCCTTAAGCAATCCTTTAACCAAATATTCTTCACTGTACTCTCCTTAGCAATCCTATACCCAAATATTCTTCACCGTTCTCTCCTTAGCAATCCTTTAACCAAATATTCTTCACGGCTGATCCCCGACCAACCCCCCGACGATGCTCCCGACGCACCGAGACAGCAGACTAGGAATACCAAAGCCAAAAGGGCAACTCATGGTGTGTTCTTCATCAATTCCCTGCTGGAACATCCCATTCCCGCTGATCTGCATACGCTTTACATACATCGCGACCCAACAGAGGCAAGACTTAGGAGGGCAGCGAGAGGGATGGCCGGCCGAGGAGACAGCAAAGAGGATGAGACGGAGGGGAGGAAAGCTAAGGAAGGGAAGCAGATTGCAATACGGGAGAGAATACCGCCAAGACGCAAACAGATTGAAAGGAAATAGATGAGAATGGTTACGTCGAGAGAGGAAAGAGTTACAAGACTGACAAGGAAATACGAATGTTGCTACGAAGAGAAGGGGAAATAACAAATCAGGTAGAAAACGAGGAAAGAAAAGACATGAGAGGAAATCAAGTTATATAACAAAAGTAGCAAGGAAGAAAATATGCCTCAAAATAAAACCCAAAGCTTGAACAAACACAAAAACAGATACACAAGATAACAAGATGCAAGGCAAGATATAATTTTTAAGATACACACGGCATATACTCTCTCTCTCTCTCACACACACACACATACACACCCCTACAAAACACAAACACATCAAATCAAACTCAGTAAGATACACGCGCGCATAGCATGAGACACACACACAACATATAACCCGCTACAAGGCCAAGCAAATGTTTGAGTGCACTAACCAGTCGTTCATTAGAAGAGACGAGAGCTAAGGAACACGGGACGACCTGCGGGAAGGACACTGCAAGTTTATCCGCCGGTTTTTTTTGTTTTTTATTATTATTATTATTATTATTTTTACGTTGCAGTCTGTCATTGGTTTGTTTGTAATAATGTTTTTCTTCAGCAAAACGAAAAAATAATTGGAGGTTGCATATGAGCCCCGTCGTTATGAGCGCCTTAACCTGTGTCTCGTGTACCTGTAATTAAAAGGAATGAAAGAGGTAACGTAAAGGGTGGGTTGGCGGTAACAAGTCTAAGGGAATAGTCTCTTTTCCTTGGCCTTGGGTGGTAAGGTTTGTGTCTGATAACAGTTCTTCCTCAACACGAGCCTTCACGGTAGCTTCATTACATGGCTTTAGACATTATATTTACTGTGCGAGATTATGCTGTTATAATCAAAGGCATTTACCTCGGTATTATATTTAACTTTTTTTTTTAGATGCGGCGAATAAAATCCAATAGAGTTGCACGAGATATTCCCATCCGTTTACTTTGCACACACAAGTTCTCGGGCGGCGCAATCGATAGGCTATTCTATCTTCATAATAAGCTATCCCGTTAATTAAACGAAAATTGGAAACCCTGGATAATGGAGTATCACCTTACCAATTATTTCCGTTACAAAATACCTTCCGCCCCAATTCCTCCCTTGTTCCCCATCTTGTTCAGTATCGGATATGTACTGATGCCTCCCTAAGAACAGTCCATAACCTTGGCTATTGTTTACGTAATGACATCACAAGTCGACTGACTGTTTGGTTGCCGGGACTTAGGTAACAGCGGTGACTTGAACGACGTAGATTGAGACACAAACGGCTTGCAGAACACTAATGACTCCACACAACACACACACACCACGATAAGGATGACAGACTTTACTCCTACATATGCCGTGAAGAAAGGAAAAAAGTTAGGCAAATTGTAACCGCCATCGAAACATAAAGGCAGGCCACACACACACCAGCTCAAGAGAAAAACATAACCCTGGCAAGTCATACACATTCTACATATACCTGCACGACGAACAAAACTAAACCACCAATATAACTGCACAACACACAGACAGACAGACAGACAGATAGCGACATGCCCTCCACGCCTGTTCCAGAGAAAGACAACCACGGAACGCCCTTTTTTCACTAAGTCTTGGCCGTGATCTTATCTATATCTACATGTTACACCGCCCGCCGGCACGCCAGACCCCACGCAGCCCAGGTAGACCCTCCCCGCGACGCCTTGAAGTGCTGAGTGCACTGAGAGAGAGAGAGAGAGAGAGAGAGAGAGAGAGAGAGAGAGAGAGAGAGAGAGAGAGAGAGAGAGAGAGAGAGAGGAGCGTAGAGGAGTAGATAAATTAAAAAACAGAATAAGAGAAGACAACTAAGACTCAGACAGCAAGAAGAAACACGTCAGGGAGTGCTGTTGAAAAAGGCCAGACTCCCGACCCACAACTGAACTGAAATGAGTGTAGACCCGGTCACCCTTCAAGCCACCTCCACGAAAGAATGTGCGTAGCCCCCCACGACGCCTTGGAGTGCTGAGCAAGGTCTGAGTGCTGGGAGGAGCGTAGAGTGTAGCCCCCTTCACCCTTCCAGCCCCCTCCATGAAAGAATGTGCGTAGTCCCCCACCAAGCCGCGCCGGGTGACCGAGGTGAGGGCGAGGGACGTCAAATGAATAACAAATGTCACTACATCGACGACGCGCATTGATCGAGGCCAAAACAGAGAACGAAACATGATTTAACAATGTTCACATGCACGGGTGTTGAGGAAGCGAGGCGTGACCCTCTGCACGCAAGCATATCATCCATTCTACATTCATCATAGAGGGACAAACCCTCCTTTCAATCTGTGCAAAACGATAAAGCCACCACCAACACTGCCATACCTGCACATGTTGTAATATATTCACCCTATTACCATCCGCGCTGGAAATTTTGAACGATTACGAAGAATGGCTTTCAAAAAAGTTATTCAACCCACTATTGTGGAGAAATCAAGTTTCCTAAAATGGAGTTTCATACAGAGTCCGAATATACTATATGAAGCTAAAGATTTCCGTCTATGTAGAAAAAACTCCAATTCAGTCTCAAAACTAAGGCACAAAACATCTTTGCTTTGTTCTGAATTTACAAAATACTTCATATGCAAGCGGTCCAGTGACACCTGAACTGCATTGGCATGAACTGAACTGTCAACATTTTTTGGTCTTTCTGTCAAGTAGTCTGAGGGAGAATAATGAACAACTATTTAATTTCGCCACCTTCGCCTCGCCCTTTAAATCTTTCACTTCATTCCTGCAAGCACAGAGTATACAGGTCGATGCCAACAGGTGCTCACTCGATGCGTCCTCAATACAAGGTGTCGATAAATTTATAATACCCTTTCTCTTCCGAAATTAGAATGTAATGCTGACCGACCACTTCTCAATGCAACGTTAAGATGATGAAAGAGAACCTCGCCAATGCCTCACACCCTGCAGGAGGGTGAGGCGTGCCTAAGGGGGAGGTAACAACAGCGAACACCTCACAGGAAAGGTGCGATCCCAAATTGCTACTCACTAAAAATATTTTGGATACAAGATTACAACTAACATAAGCCGACTCAGCGTCTCGGCTCTCCCTATCAACCGCATCATCCCAGGAAAACGACCTTCAGCATCGAGGCGCCTTTGCCCACAGCTGTCAGTGAAGCACCGATGGACGGCCACTTCACACCATGAGAGAGGCCCTCAGGTAAACCCGGGTCGCCGTGGGGATGAATGGAAGGAGTGTGGAGGCCGCCAGTACATTCACCCGCTGCCCATCACGGCCCGACCACACCACTGATGAAAAATGTTCAGTGTGAGCCCGAGCCGCAGCCCACCCTACCTCACCACCCGTCAGTCTGTTCCCTGATCAACGACGGCGTAGGTAAGCAAGGTGATAGCCGTATAAAGAAAAGAAAACGTACCTCACATCTGTCACAAGATTACAAAAAATAAAATAAAATGAATAACTATGAACTAAATAATATGAGTGCGACGACATTTTCACGAAATTGTAGATACATTTTTTAGAAAAAAGCAATATTGTTGAGCCCGTGTCTGGAGTGAAGGTTGACAACTGTTCTTGGCCAAGGGTCTAACTAAACACTAACTCTGCCTAACTCTCCTTACTCCGCACTCTGCTGTAAACGCGCCCTCAAAGGGAACTCCGCAGCAGCCCTAAGTTCCCTGCTAACGAATGTCACTGTGCTCCTTGACTCTTAACACGCCACACGAGAGCGTCAAGACGAGGGTAACAAGCTGCACCTCAGTCCCTCACCTGCTCCGTCACCCTGCCTCCCGCAGGGCCTCATTTGCCGCCCACCTCCACCTGCACAGCCCTCGGGGGAAAACTTTTGCCATAAACTAGAGAAAATTGGCGGTGCATTTTGCCATGACTGCTGATCCCCTTACCTGACTCAACGGGGTTGCTGTTCCACTGCATCTTCCGGCCTCATCACCGGCACGGCACCCACGGCTTCTTCGGGTTCGCCGTGAAAACTCGGCGAATTTGTCGACTTTTCAAGAGGTCAGTGATGTCCGTGATTGGCCACGGCCGAAGGTGGCAGGCGTAGGTGCGTTACTATCCACAGATCACCGGTATTCACTACCTATGTTACCTGGGACACCGTTTCACTTATCAATGAACTCCACGCTTGGCGACAGGAGCTATGATGCCCGACCCACCGTGAAGGTAGTCAAACACTAACTGATAGCACACATCAGCATCAGGTCGATCCTTGGGCGCCCCGAACTTCGTTATCGTACACACACAATTCTTATTATGTCCCTATGAATTCTGGAGAGTTAATCAAACATATTTTGTGCAGCTGCTTAAAAAGATGTAAAGTATATATGTCATCCATACATATATACTACATAACCTCATGAAAATTTTTTAAAAATCACCGAAAGGATCCGCCGGGGAGCATCGTACGTCTGGAGCGCGCGCAGCCCGGCAACGCGTGACTTACCGCTTGTGGCAACTAACCTGACGAAAAACGTTCATAGATCCATCCACACACAGCCTGAGGAGCCTTGGCCTGTTGCATGCTTTATTTACTTCATTGGCAATAGGTATGCCTCACACATCCTCTAAAGTAATACAGAGATAGATACTGTGGTAGAAAGACGGACATCCCGGAGCAGCTAAGACCCCCAGTCCAGCGCCCTGTCCTGAGATAATATTCACCACACCTACGCTACAAGCCAGTCACTGCGGCCCTCTATCCTACGCCGCAGACCAGGCACGGCTGTCCCCTCACCCACACCACACACCAGGCACGGCTGTCCCCTCACCCACACCACACACCAGGCACGGCTGTCCCCTCACCCACACCACACACCACGCACGGCTGTCCCCTCACCCACACCACACACCAGGCACGGCTGTCCCCTCACCCACACCACACACCACGCACGGCTGTCCCCTCACCCACACCACACACACAGGCACGGCTGTCCCCTCACCCACACCACATACCAGGCACGGCTGTCCCCTCACCCACACCACACACCACGCACGGCTGTCCCCTCACCCACACCACACACCAGGCACGGCTGTCCCCTCACCCACACCACACACCAGGCACGGCTGTCCCCTCACCCACACCACACACCAGGCACGGCTGTCCCCTCACCCACACCACGCACGGCTGTCCCCTCACACACCACACACCAGGCACGGCTGTCCCCTCACACACCACACACCAGGCACGGCTGTCCCCTCACACACCACACACCAGGCACGGCTGTCCCCTCACACACCACACACCAGGCACGGCTGTCCCCTCACACACCACACACCAGGCACGGCTGTCCCCTCACACACCACACACCAGGCACGGCTGTCCCCTCACACACCACACAC
>JACEEZ010002038.1:202500-205000 GCA_016584305.1 Chionoecetes opilio | reverse complement strand
GCGGTCCACACACGCTGCTAAGACGTAATTTGCATCCATTACACTCCTCACTGCAGCCTCAACGCCCCCCGCCGCCTCGAGATCTGCAGTGCTGACGTAACCTTCCGCGCCATGAGCCTTGCCGCGCCGACCACAGGAGCTTCCCCGAGAGAGAGAGAGAGAGAGAGAGAGAGAGAGAGAGAGAGAGAGAGAGAGAGAGAGAGAGAGAGAGAGGAGAGAGAGAGAGGAGGAGAGAGATGAGATGAGAGAGGAGAGAGTAGTGAGGGGAGTGGTGGGGAGTGGGAGATGGAGAGTGGGGTGAGGGGTGGGTGTGGTGGGTGTGTGTGTGTGTGTGTGTGGTGTGTGTGTGTGTGTGTGTGTGTGTGTGTGTGTGTGTGTGGTGTGGTGTGTGTGTGTGTGTGTGTGTGTGTGTGTTTTATACTCATACATGGAACCCTGATACAATACAAAAAAAAATCTATGATGAATTACAACCGAAGAAGTTACCGAACCATCCTTAAATGAATCCCATATGCATTAAAAAGATCAAATATAAATATATGAAGTGCTTCCTAACCCTGGATGGGCGCGATCTTTTGAGTCCCTTTGAGCTTTTCACTCGCACTTTCCCCCCTTTCCCGCGGCGCCCCCAAACACCGCCGCGCCGGAGAAGAAAGGTTGGTTGGCGGGGATGGTGTTTCATATCTCATGTTTTCATCCTGCGTAAAACAAACACTTTAGGCCTGGAACGTGGAGAGGATCTGGCTAGTCAAATAGTGTGACTCAACATTATTGTTTTGTTTTATAGCCAAGAAAAAACTAGTATTGAAAGAAAAAATAGAAAGATATGTTTCGTACATCCATAACGATTTTTTCTCCAATTTCATTTTGACCACTTTGTCGATTCCCACAGAAGCAAACTGTCAACTAATTCCGTGGCCAATGTACTAACTACGTCTAACTATACGCCTAATCTTACTACTATATATACGTCTGCCATGCCTTACACAACGATCAAAGGACGAACTACCACCATCACTGCAATTGTTCTTATTCCATATTGCAATTGTCTATTCCTTAACTCTTATTCTGCTGCCGCTCTCAACATTAATGACTGACGTAATCACCAGTAGTAATCATCATCATAGTCATCATTCTGGTGGTCACTCACTATACTCACGTCCCTGTCACATACGTAGCTTACAGTAAATCATTGCGAGGAGTATAATTTCCACCTCTATTCATCACCCCTGCTGCTACACGGGCCCAGGGAGCTTCACACGTCCCTCCCCACGTGCCTCAGACCAACCAACCTCGATTGCATGAAGTAAACTGAAATATTTTTGGTAAACATGCTACTAAACAGAAGCATTGCAAAAAACCGACCTTATGTCTTAAATTTTTCAAATCAACTTATTTATACGGAATTTCGGTTTCTAAACAAGTAATGTTTCCACGTCTGTAAAACTAAGTGAATTTGCAATGGTGTGTGTGTTTGGTGGTTTGTAATGGTTAGTGTGTGTTGTGTGGTGTGTGTGTGTGTGTGTGTGTGTGTGGTGTGTGTGGTGTGTGTGTGTGTGTGTGTGTGTGTGTGTGTGTGTGTGTGTGTGTGTGCACGTTACCTTCACATGTCTCTTGTTGCACCGCACGATACACTTGATAAAACACCCACGCACTTCCCAACCACAAACAATAAATTCTTAATAATTAGTCATCCACATAAATGGGTCTCTCAGCCCCGGCAGGAGTCTCCCCCAGACACCCAGCCTCCCCCAGACACCCAGACATCCAGACACCCGGCTCCCCACGCAAGCCTCGGTAATCACAAGACAGACGGCAACAGCCCGGCCGCGGTGGATAGCTCAGCCGCGACACTTAAACGAACACCGCTGGATGCTAGGTTATGGATGAGGCACTCAGGCGGGGAGACGGGCGGGGAGATGGGCGGGCTGGTGGCAGGTACTCCTCGCTCACGCCCCCGCTCCACCGCCCCCGCCCCTAGCCAGTGCCACGCCTTGCAACTATTCCCACTTCAGAAGAGATACATTTAAACCTGCACATCAAAATTTGGCACTGTGTCTACTAGAAAATCCATAGGCTATCAATATTTAAAATGTTAATGATTATGATACAAATAATAATGATAACAATAATAGAAATAATGATAATATAAAGAGAATAATAATGATAATAATGATGGAAGGAATGATTCTGACTCTCTCTGGTATATTCTCTTACTGTCTTCTTTATAGGGACTGGCAACTATGCGGACTTTTTGCTGCCTTTTTCCAGTCCTTTGTGATGTAAAAAAAAAGAGAGAGAAAAAAAAAAAAGGAATTACTTCATTTCATCCATCATCCTTTCTATAAACATTCTTTTCATAGCTTTTACAACAAATATATCTAAACACAAAGCTGCCTAGCGGAATGCCGAGGTGCAGCCATCACACTGGAGCTACAGAATGACACGAAGAAAACAATCCCTGCAGGCGGCATATACAACTCTCTGCATTCCTCTGTCA
>JACEEZ010002038.1:187500-197500 GCA_016584305.1 Chionoecetes opilio | reverse complement strand
GAAAACTCAAAGTTTCAGAATATAGACAATTTACTTCGGAATGGTCAGCAACACGATGGATGCCGCTGATGTGCCTCACCAAAGAATAGTCACGCCACTGAGCACGATGGCAGAGATGGATGTGCGAGTTCATTTTTAGGTCTATTATTTTAGTTGGGGTTATTTTATATATATTTTTGGTTATTTTTGGTTAGTTTAGTTTTAGTTTAAGTTATTTCAGGTTATTTGAGGTTTATTGTAGGTCATTGGAGGTTTATTTTAGGTTATTTTCCCTTTTTTGAAGTTATTTGAGATATATTTTAGCATGTTTTTTAATAACCTGGGTAGACATTCTGAGAGAGTTAAAGGCCATGGTTGTTCGCTCAACAACATCCCTCTATTTCTACACCCCGGAGCTAGTGGGTATTCCGGTACGAGACATGGCAGTGACGGCACATGGTTGCTATCGGCACCGATAGCTGATTGGCTGAGCGACTACAATGACGTCACAGCCTCGCCAGCGAATCACAATTGTGCAAAAACAAACGTGCCAGCCAATCAGATTGTGTCTCAAACGTGTCAGCCAATCACAAGGCAGCAGCCGCGGCCTGCATTTTCAAGGTCGTTGTATTTATTTCTATTTTCTAGCTTACTCCATCATTCTTTCATCCCCTGTGTCACCTCCGTCGCTTCAACACTTGTTTCTACCTCCACATACACGCGGGTAACACGCCGGTGGCTTGTACTTCCTTGTATTCTAGCTATTAATTATTCCTTCAGAGTAATAGGGCGCTCTTCTTCTTCTTCTTGTGATCTTTTTCGCTTGATATCTCGTTCGTAGATTCGTAGCTCGCCTTCCTTTAGTGTTGGGGGAAGCCACCACCCCAGGAGGCGGGTCACAAACCCCTGGCTAACACCCGGTACCCATTCACTGCTGGGTGGACAAGGGCTCGGGTTTTAAACAAGGAAAAGTGGCAAGACACATACCTTCAGTCTGCTACGGAGCCGTGCGTGGTGGTGTCTGGCATCGCTAGTCGCTACCCTCGCGGATGAGATGCCGCAGCTCACCACTCTTGTCCCATCATCCCAAAACAATATCACCACAAGCGGCTGGGTTTGTTATATGGCCTAATTTCGTTTGTATACTTGCCCTGTTCAGTTCTTGAGTCAGAAAACATCATATATACTCAATTTATGAGTAGTTTTATGTATTTTGCGTCCTCAACACCACCTTATAGGCAGTTGCCTTGTTTTAACAACTTAACGTCTTTATGTACGTCATCAATCTCCCCGCGTAATACCAAAACAGCTGATGACAGTTGCTAAGTTGTTAAGCATGGACGTTAGCGTCTCGGAATGTGCCCCCTGTACTGGGCGGCAGTAAGAGTCTACAAGATCATGTACTCACGCAGCTTCAATACTTTGCTACACTTTATACAATACTTTTATATAATACTTTACTTTACTTTACTATACTTTACTTTACGGTATACATTTTGTTATACTTGTTTTATGTCACTGATGCTGAAATCGATCGTTTTCGACCAACAAAGCGAGACTCAATGAATCTATACACCCTAAATAATTCCTATTGAATGAGACATAAAGTACAACAGTGCGTCTTTAAGAGCTCAAGATTAAGACCTCAAAAACCCCGGAACTCCCAAAACAGACATTTTACGCATTCCAAATTTACGCCCGAAAACAGAAAGCGCTACACATTATCATAAAGTATTAGCATATGTAATTACCTTCCACCAGTGAAGAAATACATTTGGAACTCCCATGTTGACAAGATAGTTAATTACCTAATTAGTGATGTGTCGCCATGATTCCACAGACGGCGTCGGTCCCGCGTATACGTGTGTGTGTGTGTGTGTGTATGTGTGTGTGTGTGTGTGTGTGTGTGTGTGTGTGTTAAGAGAGAGAGAGAGAGAGAGAGAGAGAGAGAGAGAGAGAGAGAGAGAGAGAGAGAGAGAGAGAGAGAGAGAGAGAGAGAGAGAGAGAGAGAGAGAGAGAGAGAGAGAGAGAGATAATAATAATAATAATAATAATTTATTGGCCGTCATGTTACAATTCAGTATAAGGAATTACATGGTGAGTTATATGGCAGGGCCCGATGAGCAAATGCTCTATTACGGGCCTGAATAATTATCTTTAGGTTAAATATCTCTCACAGTGATGGCCACAGACAACTCAACATAATATACATAAATATAATTTTTATCTATTCTGATTTTTATACACCTACATACTTACGCATACATATACATACACACATATATACATACATAAACACATACATATATACATACTCGTATATACACTCATACATAAATACATACATACACACGCATACACAAATACATACACATACACACATTCACAAATACACACATATACACACATATACATATTCACCCACACCTACATGATCATACACAGGTACCTATAGTAACGATTCGTATCCAGCAAATAATTATCGTTTAATCCTCGACTTGAACATGTTCTTGGAAGTGGAATTTTTAGTGTGGTCTGAGAGTGTATTCCATGTCCTACAACCCCTGACAAGGACACTCTGCTGGGCGTGTGATGTTCACATCACCAGACGTTACACATCAATACTTCCTAAACATCATCATCACAATGTCAATTACACAATACGTTACATCCACACCTAATGATATACACAGGTACCTATATAGATTCGTATACCAGCAAAATTATCGTTTAAATTCTCGACTTGAACATTGTACTTTGGAAGTGAGATTTTAGTGTGGATCTGAGATGTATTCCATGTCTAAACCCTGTTGAAAGGACACCTGCTGGGCGTAGTGAGTTCTGCACCGAGGAAGTCTCAGCTCATGACGTGTGCTACCTAGGCAATGTATGTGGGTGCCCGTGTAAGAGTCAATAGTAAGACACAGTTAGCTAATGATGTTAAAAATACGTTCGAAAGCTTATGAGATCTGTAATTAATAAGGAATTATTCTGAAATAAGGATTAGTGTGGTTAAAGACTACAGTAAGACATTACTCAAATGATTGTTTGTGTAAAAAGAGGTAGAAGGTATGGGACAGACCTCCAAACTGCGGCACAATATGTTAAGTGGGTAGAGAGAGAGAGAGAGAGAGAGAGAGGAGAGAGAGAGAGAGAGAGAGAGAAGAGAGAGGAGAGAGAGAGAGGGAGAGAGAGAGAGAAGAGAGAGAGAGAGAGAGAGAGAGAGAGAGAGAGAGAGAGAGAGAGAGAAAATTGTGTGAGTACGCGTAATAATTCAGGACCATATAGTTATGTAAGAGACGAGAAGGGAGTTGATGTTGTGCGCCTCACGTGGCCGCATCGTGTCATCGAGTGTGACAGGTGTTGTGCGGTGCCGGGTGAGGCCTCGGGTGACGGCTGCAACACTGCCTCGCCCCCCTCGCCGCGGCAGGGCAGACTCGACCATCTGCCGTTAAACTTCTCATTTATGTTTCCATCCATCAAGTACCCGTCCTCCTCCTTCTCCTCTTCTTCTTCTCCTCCTCCTCCTCCTCCTCCTCCTCCTCCTCCTCCTCCTCCTCCTCCTCCTCCTCCTCCTCCTCCTCCTCTTATCGTCCTTCTTGCATGCAGAAAAGTACATCTTACAGCATATTATATCCCTTCAATTTTTGCAGATTCGTACATGTTGCTAAGATTGAGCAGATAATGACATTAATTACAAAATATGTCATGGATATGTTTCTGCAAGGTAACTTTAGAACCGTTTTGCTTGCGCTGTGCCACTAGATGTAATACTGGGGAGATCTGTTGCCATGCTCATCAAATCTGTCCAGAGCAGATCGAGGAATATTACGTAGAAAGATAACCATCGGATAGGCTCTGAATTGCGGTCCGTCCGTCACCCTATAGCTCTTCGGCTGCCGTATAAAGGTCAGACCAAAGACTACTCTATCTTTGGTCAGACCTACACTTTATCTATGAAATTATTACGGATGACCAATATACAGTGATTAAGATGACACTGCGAACTCTGTGACCTGCATCTGTAGCCCCACTCTGACGCAGAGGCAATAAATACACCATGATGAGAAAAATAACGGCGGGGCTACGAACACAATTTGATATATCAACTTTCCTTCGAGTGCAGGAGATGGACGACCCTCCTGGAAGCCTCTTGAGGCAAGAAATCTTTCTGACCTGGACACTTTCCTTGACTCCACCATTGCCCGGGTCATCCCTCGGCACCTCAAAGCCACACACCGGTTGTGTTAGCTTTCAAGACGCCTTTGTTTCCTCATGAGCGAATAATACGGTTGGAGTCGGTTTAAGTGCTTAGAGAATCCGGGAAAGCTGGCGGCACAGTATGGTTGGATTCGGTTTACACGGTTAGATTCGGTTTAAGTGTCTGAACTGTCCACTGTCCCACTGTCCCTGAACTGTCCCACTGTCTGAAGCCGGGAGAGCTGGCGGCACAGTATGTCACACAGTAGGAAAAGTCCGGCGCCTCACGTCCCACGGCGGGCAGCTTTATGGTGGCGCTGCTGCCGCCCTACGCTGGGTCAGGTCGACGTGATACTCTATTTGCTGCCTCGCTGACTCGGCAGCCCCGTGAAAAATATAATGGCATTGGTCATGGCGTGAAAAATATAGCTCTAGGAGGTGGAGAATGTTGGAGGAAACACAGGGATGGAGGGGAGGACACGAACACGAGAAGCTGGGGGAAGAAACACTGTGGGAAATTATTATTGGTCGTAAGAAAGTTTTAAAAAAAAGTGCCCAGTCCATATAGGTGATTATCTCAGTAGTACTATAAGAAGTCATGTGATCTATCTTTGCGTCTATCATCAATCCATGCTCTTATTTCAGTCATATATCCTGCGTCTTACTTACTCTACAAAACTTCTCGTCATCCTTCCTGCTTGGTTAACAAAATGAAAGGGAAACCCCTCTCTTCCACCAGCAATGACTGCAAGCACATCATCCGCCCGAGGCAGGAACCATGTTTTGTTTTTTTACATTAAAAAAAGGACCGGCTAAGGGCGAAAAAATGTAAAAAAAAGTCCGCTTGCTGCCAGTCCATAAAGAATAAGAGAATAAATGTGGTGGATCAATTTAGTTCGGAAGGTTTCTTGGACTCTTGATACTTCTCTCTTGAAAAAAATGTAAGCAGGATGGAGCAGGGTGGTAAGCTCGAGGGTGAGACAAGGGTTGAGGGATGAGGGGTGACGTGTAGGATGAGAGGCGAGAGCCAATAAGGGGAAGGTGTGAGGAAGTGAGGGCAAGGCATGAGGGGTGGGAGTGAGGGGAGAGAATGAAGGCAGAAGGTTGAGTGAAGGAGGAGAGAGAGAGAGAGAGAGAGAGAGGAGAGAGAGAGAGAGAGAGAGAGAGAGAGAGGAGAGAGAGAGAAGAGAGAGAGAGAGAGAGAGAGAGAGAGAGAGAGAGAGAGAGAGAGAGAGAGAGAGAGAGAGAGAGAGAGAGAGAGAGAGAGAGAGAGAGAGAGAGAGGAGAGAGAGAGAGAGGAGAGAGAGAGAGAGAGAGAGGAGAGAGAGAGAGAGAGAGAGGAGAGAGGAGAGAGAGAAGAGAGAGAGAGAGAGAGAGAGAGAGAGAGAGAGAGAGAGAGAGAGAGAGAGAGAGAGGAGAGAGAGAAGAGAGAGAGAGAGAGAGAGAGAGAGGAGAGAGAGAGAGAGAAGAGGAGAGAGAGAGAGAGAGAGAGAGAGAGAGAGAGAGAGAGAGAGAGAGAGAGAGAGAGAGAGAGAGAGGAGAGAGAGAGAGAGAGAGAGGAGAGGAGAGAGAGAGAGAGAGAAGGAAGAGAGAGAGAGGAGAGAGGAGGAGAGAGGAGAGAGGAGAGAGGAGAGAGAGAGAGAGGAGGAGAGAGAGGAGAGAGAGAGAGAGAGAGAGAGAGAGAGAGGAGTGAGAGGAGGAGAGATGAGGAAGGGAGTGAGGGAAGGGGTAGAGGATGAGAGGAGAGGGAGTGAGGGAGAGACATGAGAGGTCAGAGGCAGGAATAAAGGAAAGAAAGGAGTCTGAGGTGAGGGAGGGTGCAGGAAGGGAGTGGGGGACAGGGGTGATGAGGTGAGAGAGAGGAGCGAGAACAGTGAGGAGGAGTACACAACATGTATGATACCAGGTTAAGGCAGGGAGATTACAGGATTTAAGATTACAAGAGAAGGAGAGGGGGGATTACAGAGAAGGGGAAGTGGGGAGATTACAGAGAAGGGAGGGGAGGAGTTACAGAGAAGGGAGGGGAGGGAGGATTACAGATGAAGGGCAGGAGGAGGAGATTACAGGAAGGGTGAGGTGAGGAATAGAGAAGGAAGGGATGATTACAGAGGAGGAGGGGGAGATTACAGAGAAAGAGTATTACAGAGAAGAGGAGAGGGGGAATTACAGAGAAGGGGGAAGGGGGAGATTACAGAGAAGGGGAGGGAAGATTACAGAGAAGGGGAGGGGAGGAGATTACAGAGAAGGGGGAGAGGGGGAGATTACAGAGAAGGGGGAGGGGAGATTACAGAGAAGGGGGAGGGGAGGAGATTACAGAGAAGGGGGAGGGGGGAGATTACAGAGAAGGGGGAAGGGGGGAGATTACAGAGAAGACGGGAGGGGGGTGTAAAAGAATAAAAAGAACACAGAAATACAGATGCAGGCGCAGAAGAAGCTATTTTCAGCTGTCAATATTGTACCGACTCGAGGCTGATGCATTGAAGGCTTCTTTCACGGAAATAAATAACTAGACAAGACCTTGAATATGTCTGTGTGTGTGTGTGTGTGTGTGTGGGTGTGGGTGTGTGTGTGTGTGTGTGTGTGTGTGTGTGTGTGTGTGTGTGTGTGTGTGTGTGTGTGTGTGTGTGTGTGTGTGTGTGTGTGTGTGTGTGTGTGTGTGGGTGTGTGTGTGTGTGTGTGTGAAAAGATGGCGTGATCAAGACTGAAAGCGGTGGATCTGTTGTGGAGATGAAAAAGGCTTGACACGTGGCCTTGTATGTAGGTTGTAGGAGGGAGAGGAGAGGGAGAGAGGGAGAGAGGGAGAGAGGGAGAGAGGGAGAGAGGGAGAGAGGGAGAGAGGGACAGTCGAGGCGGAGAGAGGAAGCCCAACGCATCTGGAAGCCTCAAAAGTAAGCTCGCACCAAAAGTAATTCTCGCGGTGATGAAAGGCAAAAACCCTCGCCATGCCTCCATTTGATCTACAAAATGGGAAAAAAATATACATGTTCAACAAAAAGCTCCTTGCATTCTCTGGTAAAGGAATAGACCCGTAGCCTTTTCAGGAATTATAACGAAGATAACATCATTTTGAAGCCTCAGTGTTGCAGTATAAGGGCACAGAGGGCGTTGATGAGGGTCCTGTAAGCCAAAACACTGCAGAGGCGCGACTCACACCGCCAAGTCTGCACGGTGATATATCATTTCATCAAATATTATGAATGTGCACTGATGTCAAATGTCATACAGGAGATAAATTGGAATTCTATATTTTTTCTTTTTCTTTTCAGAAGCTACCATTTTCTTTCTTTTGAAATATTGTTGCAGTTTTTTTTATTGACCACAACACGTCTATTCATTGTTTTGGAGAGAAAAAAATGCATCAGGACCACCAGAAAGCAGTGTCCCTGAACGATGTATTGTCGTTTATGCATTGGAAAAATAATATGCTCGGTTTCCAAAAGGAATATTCTTCCACTCAATAGCCAATACTCACACCCTTCGCTTCTTTTCACCTTGCCTTTGTGGCCGCGGCATTTAACCTTCACACTCCAAAAATATGGAGAGGCATGGTTATGATGGCATAATCCTTGAGCAATGGCGGCCAAGAGAAACACAGTCATCTGGGTTCTTCAATTCCACTGATATGATAATATGACAGGGAACGCGTTTGGTGCGAAGACATCTTGCTATTCAGTCAGCACCTAACTGTAACCCCTTCATGATGACTGTGAAGGCTGTCACTCCAACTTCCTCAATGACACTCCTCCTCACTCACGTCCAATCGCTCCTGACGATCACATCCTCCCATGTATTTCATAATTTCTTCATGTTTCTACGAATCTTCTTGAGAGGAGAGCCTTGTCCGTCAGCTTCCTGCGGCCCAGATGACCAGCTCAAACCGCCAGCCATGCATGCAGGCGGTGCTCAGCTGTGTCAACAAGGAACGTGTGGCTGGTGAGGTCAGCAGGCAGCGCTGTGAGGGCCTCTGTGTGCCCCGACGTGCCTGCCCAGACATGCCCACCACTAACAACACATCATCATCGCTGTGCTCATACGCCTGCACCGATCGGCAACGTTTACATGGCAATAATGATGATTCATCTTCAAGTTCCATGCAATTATGTTGTCAATGAAGCTTTTATGTCCTGCTTTATAGGTTTACATAAAAAATATTTGATGCCAATTAAACATCCCGTGTGTGTGTGTGTGTGTGTGTGTGTGTGTGTGTGTGTGTGTGTGTGTGTGTGTGTGTGTGTGTGTGTGTGTGTGTGTGTGTGTGTGTGTGTGTGTGTGTGTGTGTGTGTGTGTGTGTGTGTGTGTGTGTGTGTGTGTGTGTGTGTGTGTGTGTGTGTGTGTGTGTGTGTGTGTGTGTGTGTGTGTGTGTGTGTGTGTGTGTGTGTGTGTGTGTGTGTGTGTGTGTGTGTGTGTGTGTGTGTGTGTGTATTTACCCATGGTCTTCCCCACGCGAGCTGGACTCGCGATCGCCAATTTTACCCTCCCGGAAAGATCTTGGACATCGTACTGACCGATCTTTGGGTAATACTGGGACCTCGCACACCACACACAACCCATCTTATTGCTCAAGGTGGACAGTAACCGCCCATATTTGCCAGTGAAAATCCCCGGGATCGACCGGGGATCGAACTTGCGACCACGGAATGGTCTATCTATCTGCTCCACGCCATCCAATATGCTATGGTCCATGCTATCATGAGTTATTTTCCGTATTCAATTTTCGTTGAGCAGATTTGGTCTTCCTTCCCTCCGCAGCCCATAAGTTAATCAAGTCATCCACCTTTCGCTACTGTCGCAATACCACCACCCCCCACCTTAAAAGAAAAAAAAAAAAAAAAAAAACTCAAATGTTACGTAGCACAGGGTAAAAATGTTGATGCGAGTTTGTAGGTGGCAGAAATGTTTATCCCCGTGCACGCAGGTGGTTTTTTGCGGCTCTACTATACATAGCGTGAGTGAGGATCGTGGGGAGGCGCTTGTGCTCCCCTCTTACTTCCCTCATCCGTTCCCATCTGCTTTCCTCTCTCGGTCACAACTTCCTTCCCCTTCGCTCTTTCCCTCCCCCATCAAGTCTCTTCCCCTTCGCTCTTTCCCTCCCCCATCAAGTCTTTCCCTTCGCTCTTTCCCTCCCCCATTAAGTCTCTTCCCCTTCGCTCTTTCCCTCCCCCATCAAGTCTCTTCCCCTTCGCTCTTTCCCTTCGCTCTTTCCCTCCCCCATCAAGTCTCTCCCCTCACGCACCCTCCTCGCCGTCGATAGTCAGGCTATGATGAACACACAGGCCGGAGACTGTCTGACTTATTTGTCGAAGTTTCAAATTGAATTCTTACATCTGATACATTCTGCGTTGACACACCTTTGTCTCGGCCCATGAAAGGCTGTGAAGCATATAGGTTGTTCACTGTTGACAATCAGGATATAAGGCATCGTCTCTGTCTCTTGTCTCTCTGTCTGTTTGTCTTAAAAGCAAATACACGTTGACTAAATCCATGCAGGGAGAGGCGACTGCACGGAGGAGTTTATATATGACACCCGACTAAAAAGTAAAAAAATAATAAAAAATAAATTAAAAAACCCACGTATATTCACGTACTACATGTACTGACTGACTACTTGAATTTTTTTAAACGTGGTAGCATGACACGCAGCATAAAAAAAACATTTGCGAACACCATAACTGACTAAAGATATTCAACATGTATCAATAACAAAAAAACTAAATATGCATTTGTATATCTATCAATAACTGAACAAAGACAAAACCAAGGACGTGAAGTTCGCAAGTATTCAATATGTTCACCCGGTTTCATGGCGGGTATTTTTGCTTTA
>JACEEZ010002038.1:172500-182500 GCA_016584305.1 Chionoecetes opilio | reverse complement strand
CTATAAACACCCTTTTTCTACCCTTTTCCTACCCTTTTTTTCTAAGAGTGTATGTTTCTCATTAGCATTACCATTGCCACAGCTCATGTCGGGTGATTACAAATGACGTGGCATATTACAGTATCCTTTTCAATTTGAAGCGAAAATCTTGTGATTGATATAACAGCATATAAGCATACACTTGCTCAAAGCTAATATTATCTATACAGCAGCGTTTCTTTCAGTGTTCCGCTCCTCCCCTATACATGTGCAGGTGTTAACAGACCGGAACATCACGCCTCCCGCCCTCTGGTCACTCCCCGACACACCCTAATATGTACCTATCACCCCCTCCACTATGTTTATGTTCAGCGTTTTGTTCAAGTGCATAAACATGTTTGTCTTGTTGGTGTTGGCAAGACATTATATCCAGAAAGACCCATCATGACGCCCTCAGTCCCGCCCTCCTCGTCTCACTCCTATATACCGCCCTAATGTGAACCTATCACTCCCCCTTACTATGTTTATGAATGCAGCGTTTTGTTCAAGTGCATAAACAGGTAAAACAAACATGAAAGAAACCTCTAGAAAGACCCATCGTGACGCCCTCAGTCCCGCCCTTCTCGCCTCAATCCTATACTGACCGGACCCACAAAGCACCGGAGTTAAACACCGGCCCCGCCCACTCTTGCCGGCCAAAATTACAATATTAACGATAATTACAGTAACAAATACTCAGCGGGAGTGATAATGGTAGAGTGTAGGAGGGTTCGCTATGACACCGGCCAAATTAAGTCATTATCGTTATTTATCGCGACACTTCAAAGAGCGACCCTTCGCCTCGCCACCCTGGTAAACAGAACCTAAGCACACCTACCTGCCAGTCGCCCCGAGGAGACGCCGGGCCTTGGGTAAACATGACGAGGTGTGTATATCACGGTGCACAGGTTTCCTCTCTCGGGGCACAAGTATTTTTCCCTTAATGTTAAAAGTAGCGGAGACTTTGTAGACTTTGTTATCTTACAGAGATGTGGGGTCGATGCGCCGCGCACACACTGAGGATCGTGGAACATGCAAGACTCTGTTGTGTCGAAGTCGCCCAAGAGAAATCGATGTATGGCTTGCGTGTCCAGACCTCCCTCCCTCCCCGCTTTCTGCACGGCTCTCTTTCATCCTGAGCGCCACTGCCTCCACCAAAACTCACACCGCGGTAACAGTCCGAGTAAGGCAGAGAGGACAGGCTCCGGCCGAGAAGGCAATCATCTTGGTGAGTCATGATGCGAAGGTGAAGGGGATACGGGGTTGTGGGGCCGTACAAACACGTAACAATATAGTCTTTTTGTAGTCTGTTACGTCTAGAAATAAATGTTTCTTCGCGTTGATGATCACAGGTCACTGAAATCCGACAAAGGCGCTGCATGAGCTTCTTACGTGAAAAGACTTCCTGCATTGAAAGCCTTGGAGCGAAAAGTTGAGAGTCTGAGAGAGGATTGGACGCGGCTATAACCAGTGGCTGTATACTACAGAGGTTGCAGTTTTTCGCAGTTTGTCAGTGTATTTTGAAGTCCTCCAAGCGGTATTTCAGCCCAGTATACGTCCATTCTGTAGTAGTATTTGATATATACAAGGAAAGTTACCTATTTTAATGCTATATACCCCCCCAAAAGTACAACGCGGCTATAACCAGTGGCTGTATACCAAGGTTGCAGTTTTTCTCAATTCGTCAGTGTATTTTGAAGTCCTCCCAGCGGTGTCTCAGCCCAGTCTGTCCATTAAATAATATTAACACTAAGAGCAAGTGTATATGTGTAGTAGCTTTACGCACACTGTCCTGAGGCGAATCTCGGCGATTGGTAGGCAAGTGGTTATAACTCCTTATGTGCCTCGGGGCTTAGAGGGAATTCGCAAAGTACACGAACTGTGAAAGAAAATATATGAACTGAAAATCATAATGCACTTTTCTTTGAGCGTGTGTGGTGTTGGAGAGTACAAGTCTCGGATGCCGGCGACAGAGCTTCCCGCTGTCCACAACAGTCCCTGGGCTGGAGGAGCAGCTGTTGATACCTTATTTACTTGTGTTGCGGAATGAGTCACCCAGATGACAGGCCCTGAGTGCCAGGTGGCGGCCCGCACGAGTGATCAGGGCCAGTGCTCTCCGTGTTAGTCATGGGCCCCCAACAGTCCTGAGAGGATGGCAGACACACGGTTCTGTGGCATTAACCCCTTCACACCCAGACCTTTCATTTGCTATATAAAATTGTTTGTTGTAAGCCATAAAATTACGAAAAGTAACTCAGCATATCAAATTAACTAGTGGACAAGGATACTAAACAGGTCATATCTATAAAAACTTTGCTTATATTCACTAAAAATCGTTTAATGGTAGTCAAATTACAATGGAAATGATGTTCTGGGTTTCAAGGGGTTAAATGTGTGACTCTGTTAATGATGTGGTGACTGACTTGATTTTTTATAACTTTTTTTTCTAATCGTGCCTTCATCATCCCATGTCCTGCTTATGTCTATGTAAATAAGATAATATAATGAGTTGCGCGACAAAGCTGCTTGGAGTTGATCACGCAGTATAAAGATGCGGGTCGGCCTTAGAAGCTCCTTGTAAGAACTCAGTGCACTGGGATCAAACTTTAGAAGGCTACGAAGAGCTTAGAAAGTGAAGTGTAATAGAAATCAACCCAAAATAATGCAAGTTCATATATTTTCCCTCACCAAAAGCAATTTTCTTTAGTTCCAAATATAGAAAAAAGAATTATGTATTTTCGTTTCCAATGAAAAAATATGTTAAAGCGATTAATACTTTTACCTTTCATGGAACAAAACACAACCGCGGACATTTATAAATGACAATAAAGTACTAAAAAAACCCTACGAATTTCATGGTGGGATTCATCATTTCCTTGAATGTCAGAGTTGAGAGTAAAACGCGATGTTTTTTTTCGTTGAACAGTTTTATAGAATATTCACAGTGAAGCTACAAGTCAGTGAGAAAGTTTCGCAGTGGAAGGGAAAAGCAGGATGGAAGGAAGGATGAAGTGGCGGGACGAACACGGTTTGGGGTTCCTCCAATCTGCTTAGATAAGGGAAACCGATTTTTGCAAAGGAAATTAAATAACTTTTGCTACCTGTCCAAATTGTGGCGGAACTTGACAAGTATAATCTCACGGTCTGTCCCCTGAGCAGCGGAGTGCCCGGCCAGCAGCCAGGCTCAGGCATAGGAGAGTTCGAGCTTATGTTCTCGTTGAGATAAGAAGTTGCTGCTCAAGGGATATGGTGCTATTGTTGAACTGACCAAACAATCAATGAATGCAGTTTTATTGAGAACACCATTTCTTCTTGAAGTTTACTGTATGGGGAAAAGAAGATAAAAATTATTTCAGCCCAATACGTCCTTCCGTATGATGCATTAACATATCAGCATTGTTAAACTTGCGTAACACAATGATGCCGTGAGATTATTTTCTACACTGCGTTCCATGTCTAATTCGTAAAACAGAAGGTAATGAGAAAATTATTGGCGACAAACATTACTGCTGACACTCTTGCACGAGACATGTGTGGAGATGGTGGATGTAGGTAGTGTTCAATAACAGGAACTACCACGTGTAGGTCTCGCGGTCTCTTGTAGCTTCCTTATTTTCTTATGTTTTTATGAGACTAAATCCTCGACCGTGACCACAATGGCGCGGGAACATAGGGAACATATGACCAACCGGACGGCGGGCAGCCTCCTCGTCGCCTCGCACGGAGTCACGGAAGGAACATAAACTAGGCCGACCAGGCAATACTCGCCTCACATTCAGAGCAGAAAACCCGATATATGCTAAGCAGTGATAGCTCGGCACGGAGGACCAGCTGCCACCAAGCTCAAACTTCCGCCGCCACAGTGCGTCCGGCCCTCGCGCATAATGACTCCAGATTGAAAAAAATAAACATGATAAATTGCTGGCGGGTGTGATGAACGAGTAGAAGCGTAATCCACCCTGGGGAGGCGACACACGACATGTGGCACCCCGCGGCCCAGGAGAGGACAGCAGGGCGGGGCCACAACGATGACAAACTCACAGTGGCGTAATGCAGGGCAGGGCGCGGCGAGATGAATGATGTCAAAATACTCACCTTCATGTAATTGTTGTCATGCCTCAATATGATTTTTTCTTTAATATTTCTATCCCATATTTCAGCAACTGACAGAACGAAACAACCAACTCCATTGAAAGATTACTTGACGGTAGTATAAATTCTTTCAAAATATTTCTATTGAGGTTACAATTACAATGAAAACTAATAACGTAAACTCCTTGATAACAGAAAAAGATAGAATAGATATCCAGCTTTGGAGTGATAAACACGATAGGGCAGGACATCATCAGTCGCAGGTCTTCAGGGCAGGATATCTTGAAGGGCAGCATGTCGGGCACCATAATACAAGGGCAAGGGTGTAATAAAAAAAAATGTATGTATATAAAAAAAAATTAAAAAAATTCATCCACTTGCCTCACCAACAACTATATGCGAACCTAATCACATTTTTGTTATATATACTCCATTACGTTATCACTGCCAATACGTGGTCAATGTACTGTTGATTTTTCTCTAAACCTCCAAACCAGCTTCTCAGGCCACTCTGACGCACGCTACTGCATCCACGCCACAACACTACTACACCACACTATCAGAAATAAGGGGTATATTAAGGGTATAATTGTTACATCGCACCATCACTACCCTTTTTAAACCCTATGTCCAGACTGGAGGGTAGATGCTGCCGATTATACCCTTCATCTACCCTTTATCTACCCTTTTTAGACGAGAGGGTTAGAAAAGGGTATATTTGCGTCGATCTGAAAGGGTATATTTGTAAGGGTAGAAAAAGGGTAGCAGTATTTCATCACTACAAATACCCTTTTTCTACCCTTTTCCTACCCTTTTTTTCTAAGAGTGCACCCTGACCCACTCACTAGCCAGGCGGATGAAAACCGTTCCTTACAAAACATAAGAACATAAGAAAATAAAGAAGCTACAGAGGCCGCGAAACCTACATGTGATAGTTCCTGTAAAGATAAGTTAGAGAAAATAAAAAATAGTTAAAGATAAGAAAATAAGACTCCCAAAACACCTCTTCACCGAACCTTCATCTTCCTACACCCTTCCTTGAGGCCCCAACCGCACCTTCTTATTGCTCATTTCCCTCATTCTCGTCTACAAACCTCGCCTTCCTTCCCTCTCACACTCATCTATACCTTCATTCCTATTCCCTTCATCACCCTACATCACTCTTCTGGTCCCCTCTATGTCACCCTGCGGCACTCATATACTCCTCCTACATCCTCATTCCCATCCCCTCACCTCCTCAACCCTCAGAGTATTCAGTATTCTAGTATTCAATCAGTGCTGTACAAACGGAGGGAGATTATCGTAAATTGTCTGGTATCGTCATTAGAAGATTTGCTAGTCATAATGTCTGACGCCCTCTGGCTATCTCGGCGCAGGGAAAATGAAATAAAGTTGAATGATTTTTGTCACTCAATTTGATTCACTGTGTAAATCAATGTCCTTCACTAACTGTGAACACTTTTAAAACGCGTGTAATGTGTTATTTCCAAATGCAGAGAATGTAATTGCAAAAGTAAATTATTCGTTGCTAAAATACATACAACACAATACATTTAATATCGAGTGTCTAATATGAAGCGGAGCGTAACTTTCCTGCTATAAGACCTGACAAAGCGCCTGCACACAGTGCCACACACACACAATACACACACGCACACACACACACACACTTCCCTCCTTACCTCTCCCCGCCCCTGCAGGCTCCCCTATTCGTCTCCGTCAGCGGCATGTGTGCACGTCGGAGGCTCGCTAATATATGCTCCCCATTAGCTTTCTTCAACATCATCACAACCACAGTACTCCATGCAAACAGCGCCTCGCAGCACCCACGGCGAGGCATAAATCCCCGAGGCACCACACACACACACACACACACACACACACACACACACACACACACACACACACACACACACACACACACACACACACACACACACACACACACACACACCTTTATACATGGCTTTTTTCACTTCCTTGAATGGCGCTGCACGAGCTTTTTCTTCCTGTTCATACACTCCAACATTTACTTCGTTGGTGCTTTCGACACCTTCCCGCCGCTCCCTCCCCATCCCCCTCCCCCACTTACCCCAATCCCCTCTCCCCCGTTTACCCCACCTGCCTCAATACCCCCTCCCTCGCTTCCCCCCCTCCCTCTTGCCTCAATTTTTCTTGAAGAGTTACCCGTGGAAGAGAACTTTACCTCGCTCGTTCCTCTCCGACTGCCTGAGTATTCGCTCCATCAATTCCTTACATTCCCACCCGAGAAAATGCTCCTCCATCCACATCATTTATCTTGCCTTGGTTCGCCTTTTTCTGCCGTCGAGCTGGAATCACTTCTGAATTCCCAAGACTGTTTCAGCGTCACACCAACGGCAGGGGAAGGGCACTATAGTAGTCCTAGAGTACCGTCTGTACTGCACTATATCATGTTCAGTTTATGTGTATGCTCAGTATTCATCTAAGGAAGGAAGATAATAGCCTACAGGCGGTATAGGCTCCATCGTAAAAAATAACAATAATAATAAAAAGAAATGTGTGTACATCTCCATTTTCTAGCAAGGTAGTTCTGGAAATTGATCTAAACTGTCTTTTTATAATTTGTTTGGCCTTTTGGAGAATAGGATAATAGTGGCAACAAAGGAAACTGAAATTGTGAGGAAAGGTACATGGCCCTATCTCAAGTGTTAAAAGGTACATGGCCCTATCTCAAGTGTTAAAAGGTACATGGCCCTATCTCAAGTTCTAAAAGGTACATGGCGCTATCTCAAGTGCTAAAAGGTACATGGCCCTATCTCAAGTGCTAAAAGGTACATGGCCCTATCTCAAGTGCTAAAAGGTACATGGCCCTATCTCAAGTGCTAAAAGGTACATGGCCCTATCTCAAGTGCTAAAAGGTAAAGTAATAAACATAGTCAGTGCATAACAGAGACCAAAGCATCAAGGTGTCACCCGTTGGAAAAGTTCAAACTCCCTATAAATTATTGCCACTAAGTCAGGGAGGGGGAAAGAAGAAGAAGGGAGGAAGGGAGGAGAAGGTGCATGGAAGAAGCTACACATGGCACAAGAACTACCATGTGTAGCTCTCGCGGCCTCTTGTAGCTTCCGTATTTTCTTATATTCGTATGTTCTTATGACGAGGGAGGAAAGGAGTCGTGGGCAGGGAGGGGATGCGGTCCTGGTAGTGTCGAGGCGGCTGTCGGTAGGTGAAAAATGGACTCACTGACACATTTTCTGGACGTTCCATCGATTTAGTTTTTATGATATATCAAAAGACATTTGGGTTCAGGAAGATTGCAAGGGTCCCGTCCGCCTCTTTTATCTCGAGGGTGTTCGAGGACTCAACACAAAGCAGTTTTTCTTCTTCAAGACGAAAACTATTCCTTAATGGAATGAAATAAGCTTTCCATTTTTTCCTCATCTCAATTTTATTTTAATCTCGAGGAGCGGTAATGTTATTTTTTCCTTGTCGATGCAATCTCTCTCTCTCTCTCTCTCTCTCTCTCTCTCTCTCTCTCTCTCTCTCTCTCTCTCTCTCTCTCTCTCTCTCTCTCTCTCTCTCTCTCTCTCTCTCTCTCTCTCTCTCTCTCTCTCTCTCTCTCTCTCTCTCTCTCTCTCTCTCTCTCTCTCTCTCTCTCTCTCCACACACACACACACACACACACACACACACACACACACACACACACAGTCACACACACACACATACACACACACACACATGCACACACACACACACACACACACACACATACACACACACACACATCACACACACACACACACACACACACACACACACACACACACACACACACACACACACATACATAAACACAAACAAACAAACAAACAAGCTATGTAAATGCACACGTCAGGAGACAGATGATACGTGTACACGCCCATGATGGATGTTTTGCATGATGAAAAGGTCCAATACAGCAGTGAACACGATTGGGTAGTATATCTTATTTGCAGTCGAAAATTGAATATTTCTGGATTGTTTCATACCACTCACTGGGGTATTGGTAATGGTAATGGTGGTGATGGTGGTGGTGATGATGATGATAATGGTGATGATGATGATGATGATGAGGTTGACGATGGTGGTGGTGATGATGATGGTCAATGCCGTTTTATAAGTAATGATGAAAGTACCGCCAACCACTCCCATTTTGCCTCCATGTGCAGTAATGGAGACAATTATCGCTACGTTATAGTCTATTTTTTTTTACGAGGCGAAAATTCCATTCGATCCTAAGGTCTCATGCTTAAAATTATGCCTATGTTTACCTAATAATATGGTTAACTATGATAAAATACAACTGAAATTAAGAAGAACCGTACTTTTCCCTTTCACTTTACTTGTCATAATCCTTCCCTATATAGTGATGAACAAAGATTCTGTAGGTACCCATTTCACCTCCCCTTCGGAATATCATGTTCGCAATGGCACACAAACACACACACACACACACACACACACACACACACACACACACACACACACACACACACACACACACACACACACACACACACACACACACACACACACACACACAAACACACACACACATGCACACACACACACACACACACACACACACACACACACACACACACACACACACACACACACGTACACACACACATACGTACACACACACATACAAAAAAAAAACCTTCATTACTTCATTACAGGAGCACAAACACGTTGAAAAATGCATCCCGCCTTTCCCCTCGCGGTGCGCGGGGCGGGGACAGCCGTGCCCCGCGGTGCTGCCGGAGAGAGGGGAAAGGGGGAACTACTGTAAAGGATTCTAGTAGCAAGGTAATTATAAGAGACAAAGAGAAGCAACAAAAACTAAAACTCACACGTACATTCCGAAAAAGATAGTATATTACAGAAGATTTTTAGTATATATATATGTATATATTTTTTTTCTTCATATATTTTACTAGATATTTTTAATATACTATACGTCAATACGTGGAAGGCGAGAAAAGTCTGATGCAGGGAAGATGAAATATGAAAAAAGAGAAATTCTATACCCGGAGACCTAAGTCCTATGGCGTGAAGGCAGCGCAGACGCAAACAAAAGGTTATGATTCGTAACCTTTGAGTGAGGGTGCTTCGATGGATCTCGTATTGATCATGATTATCACAAGTTAGTAATATCAAAGTAACAGGTGATGGTTTTCTTTAAGTAACCTTAATTTTAACTCCAAAGATTACACTAGTTGAGTACCCTGTAAGAAGGCATATTTTTTTTTTTTTTTTTTTTTTTACATCACAAAGGACTGGCCAAGGGGGAAGAAAATAACAAAAAGCTCGCATAATTGCCATTCCCTATAAAGAAGACAGTAGGAGTATATAAAAAAGAGGGAGTAAATTTAGTTCGGGAGGTGTCTTGTCACTCCTCTCTTGAAAAGATTTAAGTCGTAGGAAGGTGGAAAAATAGAAGCAGCAAGAAAGTTCCAGAGTTCACGGATAGAAGACAAGACAATAAAGTGAATGTGTGTAACTGAAAATTATATTAACAAAGTAAATAATAATGTGACACGAACACTACCTGAAGATAACTGAGAACATAAATATGAGCATGGAATTATAAGACATAAATAAAGCTTACAACCTAGGGATATGACTCGTGCAAGCAACGGTCAAAGGGAATTTTATGTGTAACGAATGTGCATATTTCTCAGTAGTATCGAGAGAAGCAACTCCAAGGATTTGCCGCCAGTCGTGTAGAATCACACACATACATAAACTGACACACACACACACACACACACACATACACACACACACACACACACACACACACACACACACACACACACACACACACACACACACACACACACACACATAAACACACAC
>JACEEZ010002038.1:125000-165000 GCA_016584305.1 Chionoecetes opilio | reverse complement strand
TACGAGACTGAAGAAATATGCATGAACTTGATATTCACTTCAACTCTTTGTCATTTAAAACTTTGCGAGTCAACTTTTATCATGAAGGGTATCAATAGAAGCGCAATTGTATTAGCTTTCCATTGCTATATTTCGTTATCTGATACATTAATTAGAACCATGCATAAATTAGCGTTAAATAAATAAATAAAATCATCAATCGGGAAATTTTCCCGATTGATGATGTTATTTATTTACTTATATATTTCGTTTTCTGATAAATGAATTAGCACCATGTATAAATTAGCGTTGACTAAATAAATAACCTCATCAATCGGGAAAATTACCCGATTGATGATTTAATTTATTTAGTTCAGGCTAATTTATGCATGGTTTTAATTAATTTATCAGATAACGAAATATAACAATGGAAAGCTAATAAAATTGCGCTTCTATTGATACCCTTCATGATAAAAGTTGACTCGCAAAGTTTTAAATGACAAAGAGTTGAAGTGAATATCAAGTTCATGCATATTTCTTCAGTCTCGTAATGGCATTTCTTTAGCGTGTTTTACTGTTCTTTATTTGATAATATTATAGTACAAACATTTACGAAGATTACAGTATATCATATATACTGATAAACCAGTCTATATGATAGTCCATAGACCACTATATCTCTTTGTCGGGCGGCCCCGCAGGCCCCTACGCAGCCCCGCAATTCAAAACATTGTCTCGTGTGCAGTCCAGGTATACAGTGGTCTATGGCAAGGGGTATGCCTTGATTTTTTTTAAATCACGTTTTTTTCAATAACTAAAAAACTATGGCAGATAATTGCAACATGAATAGAGAAGGAAATATGAAGTAGATCAAGGGCTATTATTTAGCGTCAAGCAAAAAAATAGTGATTCGTAAATAACCGAGAAAGTAGCATTTTCGTAAATTTATACAAAATATACATTTTGTCGACAACCATGAGGTGTTTTGACAAACCAATTACTGCATTATGTAAAAAACCTCAAGATAAACCTCTGTTACTTCGATAAGTTTTCTTCTACGACTCAAAGTTTTGCGGCAAAACAACAAAAACCTGATCGTCGTCAATTTTTGGAATGTTTTTGAGCAGCCAGAAATCCGAAATTTTTTTTTCGATAGATAATTGGAAATGCCGGGGAACAATTGTAGATCCATCCATTTACAATAACTTTTGATGGGTAAGTGTTGCTGTGTGAGAAGCAAATTGTGAGCTGAACGCGTTATAGTAAATATATAAGTTTATAATTCAGAAACCGTTCATGATGAGTCAGTGTAGACGCCAGACCAGTGTTGCCACCTCAGTGTAGGGGAAGGAACTAACTCTATATGATTTTCACGCATAGTAATATATCATACTTCTAGTTTGTGCCTATAGCGCCTGAAGGCAGTGACTAATAAGGCTCGGATGGTAGGCCCTGGAGGTTCACTTGAGGGCTGTGATGGTTGGCCCTCGCCCGTGGTGGCGCAGGCAAGACTTTTATAGTGAGGCCTGTGATTTAGAGGCTCATACTGCCCCCCTGTGTTCTCCGATGCACTCGCAATCGAAGGTAGAGTTAATGGGCAGGACATGTGGGTGTTCTTAGGCCACTCGACGCTGCAGAAAGATTTTGGTTTTCGTCGGGGATCGGGTCACCGAGAACGCCACTCGAAGACGCTAAGCACTCTGCTACCGTCTCCCCTGAATACAATAATATACATACATATCCTTGAGCGCCAGTATCACACCAGCATCTCTGTCAGGTCACTTGCCGACTGCCATGCATTTCTCTTTCTATTCATGTTCTATTCATGTCGCATTTTCGATCTGTGTTTAATATCCGGCAACTACATCCGGCTGGCTGGCTGAGCCAGATCCTCGGAATTTTTGCCTGACGGTCTTTGTTAACAGCAAAACACTCACGCTAGTTTCTTCCTCCACTAAAGTCGCGTCGCTCAAGGCAACAGCTTTTTATGGCGGGATATTTCAAGTTTTTCAGTGTGACTTTTATCTCCGGACAAAGTTTAAAAGTACTTGCAGTGGGAGAGTGGAATAGAAGAATTGTATCCCAGCGCTGCATGAGTCTCTTCTTCACAAGCACTCTATCCTTCCCATCCCACCGTCCATATGATGTTCTCTCTCTCTCTCTCTCTCTCTCTCTCTCTCTCTCTCTCTCTCTCTCTCTCTCTCTCTCTCTCTCTCTCTCTCTCTCTCTCTCTCTCTCTCTCTCTCTCTCTCTCTCTCTCTCTCTCTCTTTCTCTTCTTTCTCTCTCTCAAAACTTGTATAATTAATGGACTCAAAACACTTATTTTTTCCTTTAAAGTACTCAGTAATTTTCCTACATTTATAATTATAAAACCCTCTCTTTACGCTAATATCATCCAGCCGTATAAAAAAAACATGGGTAATATGACACTTATGTAATTCCATTATTTGCAAAACACAATTATAAATGTGATTAAAACTCAACCAGAGAAGATAAATGCATGATAATAATTTACCATCTGTTATATTTACGGTTTACTATTATTATTTCATATTAATATTACTTATATTATATTCATCATATTATCTACTGCTATATTTACATCTGTTTATGTTTATATGTGCTATTTGACCTTGCTATTTCAGGTAGAGAATATTCTTTGTTATTCTGATTGTGTTTGTGGCCTTTGTTCTGCGTCCCACACATCAGCGTCCCATAGACTCAGAGGAACACTGGTGGACGTCTCGCCCTCACAAAGCAGCCCAGAGGATGAAACTCTTGAGGAGGGCAGAGAGAGGGGAGACGTGATTCATGCTATTCTATTTCTCTGAGTCCTCTCCTTCTTTCTTTCTGTCCGTCTCTCTCTCTCTTTCTGTCCGTCTCTCTCTCTCTCTCTTTCTGTCCGTCTCTCTCTTTTTCTTTCTGTCAGTCTCTCTCTCTCTCTCTCTCTCTCTCTCTCTCTCTCTCTCTCTCTCTCTCTCTCTCTCTCTCTCTCTCTCTCTCTCTCTCTCTCTCTCTCTCTCTCTCTCTCTCTCTCTCTCTCTCTCTTTCTTTCTCCTGTCTATGTCTCTTTCTGTCACAATCACAATCTTCCTTCTTTACCTCCCACTCCTACCCACTCAACGCTCTCTCTCTCTCTCTCTCTCTCTCTCTCTCTCTCTCTCTCTCTCTCTCTCTCTCTCTCTCTCTCTCTCTCTCTCTCTCTCTCTCTCTCTCTCTCTCTCTCTCTCTCTCTCTCTCTGTAATCCCAGCAGAGTCCCGGAGTATCAGGTGGGTTATCGAGAAGTTCCACATTTGGTTTCCGACATTCTAATTCCAGCAGCGGTATAAGACCCTCCGGATCAGCCTGATCAGTCCTGCAACTCCAATCATAAAGAAACGCGAACCAATCTGGATATGACAAGGTTCCAAATTATCTAAAACGGATGAAGATGAAATCATATGGTTTACAAAATCCATGCCAAGTGAATGAATGCCTTTGACAATGTTATCAATTGCCGTGCACGATAAGTACCATAATTATGTTAAAGTAAAAAACAACAACAAAAAACAACAACATAGAATTATACAAAATCTTTATCCTTCCTTGTCTTCCTCCTAAAGCCACAGTGAAGCCCCAAACCTTATGTCTTAAACCTAGGCCGAGTTCCAGAGCGGCACCGGGTCCATAGCCAAGCAGCCTTCCCTTCCCCCCGAGAGCCTTACCCCTCCCTCATTACCTCCCATGTTAGAGGCTGCGTTCCAGCTTCCCTGTACTGCCGCCCTGCCCAATGTGTCTCTTCCAAAGATCTCTCTTCCAATAACAAGACGTAGTTATGATCAGTATCCAGACACCAGTGACGGAGGTGTAATTTTTGTTTTAATTATACATAGCCCCAAGCTTACAGGAACTACCACGTGTAGTTCTCGTGGCCTCTTGTAGCTTCCTTATTTTTTAATGTTCTTATGATATTACGAAATAAATAATTGCACCCCTGTTTACAAATCCTGTTTAATATAGAGAGATTCTAAAGCTTGAAAAAAGGCGAGTTTAATCAAGATAAACACGGCAACTACATAAAAGGCAAAATAGCATATTTACTACGGCAAGAGCCTCACTGGGGAGAACCGACAAAAAACTTTTTCCTACCAACGCTTGCTCGCTCGAGAAACTCTGAGGGGAAGGTGAATTGAGTTAGGCCGCCATGTATTATTTTCTCTCGGACACTGCGACGAAAACTGCCAACATTACAGCTTTACAGGTACTTATAATGAAGGTTGTTGTCCTTGTTACTGTTGGCATGATGAGGTTACCTTCATAGTGCAGAACAAGACCGTAACTAATAACCGGGCGAGAGCGACCGACATCACGACTCTCCAGAATGTGCAAGGTCAACCACCTGAGCCCTCAAAAGAAGAAAATAGGCTGGCTACAGGCGCTATAGGCTCAAATGTAAAAAAAAAAAAATCAGTCTTTTCTACCAATGAATAAGGCAATAATGTTTTTCCGGATGTTCAAAAATATAACCGAATGGTATGGAAAGTTTTGCCATAAAATAACCGTGAAACCCGTTCCCTTTTTGGTCTGGTTAACGTTCAATAACAACAACTCGCGCCATTCACAATTCATTACCGTCACGGAGCTGCGGCCCCTGACAGCCCACCCGCGGGAGCCGCCAGACAGCGCACTGCATCCCTGGCGTCATTAATCATGATTTCCACTGGTAAAATTCAATTCCCGTTTTATAATATTACTTAGCTAATGAGCAAGGCAAGCAGAAACATAGGCCAGGAAAACACTCTGTTTATTCTGGTTTTCTGTGATTAACGTCGAGTTAGCAGCGCCTAGTTTGCAGCACACTTTTTGAAAAACCAGGTGTCACGGCCCCACACAGTAGTGGTAGTAGTAGTAGTAGTAGTAGTAGTAGTAGTAGTAGTAGTAGTAGTAGTAGTAGTAGTAGATAATATAGTAGTTGTAGAAGTAGTAGTAGTAGTAGTAGTAATATAAGTAGTAGTAGAAGTAGTAGTAGTAGTAGAGTAGTAGTAGTAGTAGTAGTAGTAGTAGTAGTAGTAGTAGTAGTAGAAGTAGTAGTCGTAGTCGTAGTAGTAGTAGTAGTAGTAGAAGTAGTAGTAGTAGTAGTAGTAGTAGTAGTAGTAAATATAGTAGTAGTAGTAGTAGTAGTATAAGTAGTAGTAGTAGTAGTAGTAGTAGTAGTAGTAGTTAGTAGTAGTAGTAGTAGTAGTAGTAGTAGTAGTAGTAGTAAGTAGTAGTAGTAGTAGTAGTAGTGTAGTAGTAGTAGTAGTAGTAGTAGAATATGTAGTAGTAGTAGATAGTAGAATATGTAGTAGTAGTAGATAGTAGTAGTAGTAAGTAGTAGTAGTAGTAGTAGTAGTATAGTAGTAGTAGTAGTAAGTAGTAGTATGTAGAGTAGTAGTAGTAGTAGTAGTAGTAGTAGTAGTAGTAGTAGTAGTAGTAGTATAGTATGTATCGTAGTAGTAGTAGTAGTAGAGTAGTAGTAGTAGTAGTAGATATAGTAGTAGTAGTAGTATAGTAGTGAGTAGTAGTATAGTAGTAGTAGATATGTTATATAGTACAGTATAGTAGTTAGTAATATATATATACAACACATGTAGTAACATAACGAAACAATACGAAACTTATATTTTGTACTGATATTAATTAAATATTACCTTGAAGTAGTAAGAGAGCAAAATACATGTACATAACTGACACTATTGTATGTACCTCAAAGTTTAGTAACACTACTCATACACAACACACAAAAAACACACACACAACAACAAACAAACTAGAACAAAATTCAATAGATAGTAGAAGCAATCATGCTACATTACGACACATGAGAACTTTGTATCATAAACTCACACCCCGTCACCACTACACACACACACAACAACATACACAACACAACACACAACTCAACACAGAAATAATGAAAAATTACCGCACTTAAAATCTTGAAAACAAAACTAGAGTTCCAATGATAAAAACTGAGAAAATAATTACTAAAACTACTACTACTACGATAAACTACTAAACACATAAAATTCAACAAGCGCGCGCGCGCGCGCTCACACACACACACACACACACACACACACACACACACACACACACACCGGGAATGTCACGGCGCAAGGCACAGCTATACGTCGTGTTTTGTCGTGATTAAATGCACAAATTAAGCCTCACTGAAAAAAGATTCGCGATGGGGATTAAAACCACATGGATGGAAATATATTTACAAATCTTCAACCATATTGTGAAACTCAGGTCACACTGCCACGCGGAGGTCACGCGACACCTCTCGTTACACACCCTCCTCTTTACACCCCACCACACCCCTTCACCACACCCTACCACACCCCTGCATTATCAAGGCACGCACCTCACTATATACCCCAACATGCAACCCCAACACACCTCGAGTCTACATACACTCTTCTCCACACGCTCTATTGAACACTTCACCACAAACCTCGACACTCATCACAAACGTTCACTACACATTCCCACAAACGTTCACTACACATTCTCCCAAGCGTTCACTACACATTCCCACAAACGTTCACTACACATTCCCACAAACGTTCACTACACATTCCCACAAACGTTCACTACACATTCCCACAAACGTTCACTACACATTCCCACAAACGTTCACTACACATTCCCACAAACGTTCTCCTACACATCCCCACAAGACGCTCATTTGATGACGCTCGAAGACAAAGATGACGGGATGGGAAGGTGTATACAGCAGGAGGGGAGGGCCTGTTGGGCGGAAGAGATCCTGTGTTCTCCCCGAATTTTCTTCCCTGACATGGATATAAGTAAATGTTCTCGACAAGAAGCCTTTTCACAACTTTGAGATGGACAGAGGCCACTCGCGGAATTTATATGACTTTTATGCTCCCTAAACTACGAGCGTGGATGTGAGACCTGACCTGACCTGCTGAGCTAGACTACCAATTTACTGCTGCCACCCCCCCTACCCCCCCCCCCCCACCCCCCGGCCGCTCCCAAGTCAGCACCCAATGCGGTACAAAAAGTCAAGGGCAAGCAAGTGACTGTCTGCTCCAGGGGGTCACACATCCTCTTATCCTTCTACCTTAACCCCTTGAGGCCCACAATGTAATTTCCATTGCAATTTGGGTATCATTAGACAATTTTAATGGATATAAGTAATATTTTAATAGATATGACCTACTTAGTATCCTTGTCCACTAGTTAATTTGGTATATTTAGTTACTTTTCGTAAGTGTATAGCTAACAACAGACGATTTCATATAGCAAAGGAAAGACATGGCTGCTAAGGGGTTAATGGTATTTCTGATTCTTCCAAATTTACAACCGCCCGTGAAGCAAATATTTTTTAACGTTAATATAATAAGTAATATTTAAGTAGACACCAAACTGCACCTTCGTTCCGTTTGTCTAGCTCTTCAGGAGGGGCCTGACATTCGTGCAAGGATTTCTCTTTACAATGTGACACGAGCGAGGGACTGTCACGGCATTGGGTCTCGACTACATCACGTACAAGGGTGAGGAGAACATTACTGAGTGGAGGAAGAGGTGGAGAGAGAAATCTTGTGTTACTTTTGGGCAGTCGACTTGAGAGACACATGCGTCCACTTTTCTCTTCTTTTTATTGCTGCTTTACTCTATATTTTTCACATTTTTCCAGTTTGCCCTTGTTCTATTCCTTTCCTCTCTGTACCTTACTGGTAATCTTGCATTATTTCCCTATGTACGTACGTTATCTACTTCATCACTAATATCTTTCTCAGTTCTCTCTCTCTCTCTCTCTCTCTCTCTCTCTCTCTCTCTCTCTCTCTCTCTCTCTCTCTCTCTCTCTCTCTCTCTCTCTCTCTCTCTCTCTCTCTCTCTCTCTCTCTCTCTCTCTCTCTCTCTCTCTCTCTCTCTCTCTCTCTCTCTCTCCAATGTCTACCTCAGTGCAGTACAATATCAATCTCCATATCTCCTCATGATCCACCTCTGGCCCCCCCTCCCCCTGTCATGGCCTAATTCCTGGAGTCACCCCTCCCCTCACCCCCTTCCTCATCATCCCCCCTTCCGCTCCAAGCCAGGGAAGGGGGAAGGGGCAAGGGAAGGGGCCGGGGTGAAGGTTAATGAGTTATATATCACAATGTATTCATTTTAATCAACATTCGTCCGCCACGTATGACTGCACAATATGTTCGATAAAAATGTAAATAGCTTTTCCCCGGCAATTCTGAGCCGCCGAGGAGCTTATTAGAGCCAGGGCAGCAACATGCGCGGCGCCCTTCATGCTTTCCTTGTGAATGATTCCAGTTTGTCGAGTCAAACATCGCACACTGATATTTACAGGTGCTCCGTTAAGGTCACAATGGATCATTAATTAAAACTCGTCCAAACATTTGTATATTCATTCGAGAAAATGTTGAAATGAAATGAAAAAGAAAATGAAAGACTCACTGAGAGAATAAAAAAAATAAAAAAAATATGAGAGAGAGAGAGAGAGAGGAGAGAGAGAGAAGAGAGAGAGAGAGAGAGAGAGAGAGAGAGAGAGAGGAGAGAGAGAGAGAGAGAGAGAGAGAGAGAGAGAGAGAGAGAAGAGAGAGAGGAGAGAGAGAGAGAGAGAGAGAGAGAGAGAGAGAGAGAGAGCTCCGTCGTCCTTTGGAATACAAGAACTTCTGGCAAATTCTATCAACATAATCATCGCATCCAAGTATTATAACAAAACCCTTTCGTCTAGACTGTGGATACGCATGCACTACAGACACGTCAGCAGGAGGAGGAGGAGGAGGAGGAGGAGGAGGAGGAGGAGGAGGAGGAGGAGGAGGAGGAGGAGGAGGAGGAGGAGGAGGAGGAGGAGGAGGAGGAGGAGGAGGAGGAGGAGGAGGAGGAGGAGGAGGAGGAGGAGGAGGAGGAGGAGGTCAACAGCGAGGTCACCATCATCAGCATCATCAGCGAGGAGGTCACCAAGGCTATAAATGAGGTTGAGAATGTGAATGAGAATGAGGCTGTTATCTTTTTTTGTACCGAAACTGTTTGAAGAGCTTAAGGAACAGAAGGAAAAGTGCAGCAAAACAACATGAGGGATCAGAGCTGCCACTTTGCCGCGTCAGGCGTAAAAGGAAAAGGAAAAGCAGAGCCTTCAAAGGCGGTGCTTTTACCGATGAAAATTCAAATGTGTATGCTTTCAGATTTCCCTCTTACCATTTTTTTGTCTAAGAGGAAAAGTTCGGGAACGTTTTTCTATTCGGGTAGATTCAGAACCTGAATGTGTTTGGCTATCCAAAAATATTACAGAATTACAGCTATATCATATTTCTATTTTTTTTTCTTCTTAAGGTAGAACAAAAACTATATGCAAATCTAATGAGCCAATCAAATCAAGGTCATCATGAATAACGAGGATGTTGTCGGAGCTAGAAATGGGAGTTTGTGACCCAATGTGGAGTTTTAAATTGGAGTATTAATTGAAAGAGGTAATAGGTTGGTAATAGGAAACAGGTAGTAGTAATAATTGAAATAGGAGTTTGTAACCCAATGTGGAGTTTTGAACAGGAAGGAAAAGCAAAGGAAATTTCCCGCCCAGGCATTGAAGGCAGCGGCGCCACGGCGACGCAAAGAGAAGAAAGACGAGGAAGAAAAAGTTGAGACCTGTTTTTATCAAGCCGCCAGTCAGGTCACGCGAAGGTCACGCGGAGAGATAAAGATATTGAGATTCTGACACTTCCTTCTAATGAAAGTGTTTTATAATGACCCAGAGAATAGCTCGCAAACAACACTCGGCTACAACGCTCTACAACCTCCGATTTATCAACTGGCAAACTACGACGCTGCAATCCGCCTCCTGATTTATGATGGGAATTGCACATAATTAAAAACTGCGGTGACAATTTATTCTACTCATACTACTTCTCTGTATTTAGATACACAAAGACTATCGATTGAGGTTGTAGTAAGAATCTATATCACAAAGGTGGACCTACGTATTCTGCTGTAGGCCTATTTAGTGGACTATCTACATATCTGGTTCTAATAAATCTAAGTTCCTTATTGGACTTAGAAATAAATGTATACAAACTGTAAGGTACTATTCTAACTTAGCCCAAGAAAGTCTCTATAAATAGACAGACTTATATACATAGCTGGGTCAGAATTTCAAAATCCAAGAGCTTGAACTCCATGATTAAGACAGCGACCTTCTTAACCCGCTTACATGTTCTAGGTGAAAACATAATCTATTATAAGAAAAAGTGGAAACAGTACAAATTTCCATCTTAAATTAGGAAAGCAAATATCAAGAAACACCTTTATTGATGTGCTTGGAGGTTAAAGGGATGACTTTAACAGAAAACCAGGGAATTGATGAGGTAGTAAGGGCTGTGGGTCTCATAGCGAAGACTAAAATAGAACCATCGTCTGTGATAAAATGACAACGTGTTTAGACATGTCTTTCTATTAAGTGACCAGGAAGGAAAGGAGGAAGCGAGGGCTGTTATAACTGAGCTCAAGACAATTGTGCATTACAGCATCAAAGCAATTAAGACCAAAGAAAGCACCAGCTCGTGATACTGAAGGACTTGCACGAGGAATAATGGAGGAATAATGCCTCTCGGAAAGATACATAAGTAGCAGTAGATCACTGTTATGCATGGCAGCTCCTCCGCTAAGCCGTGAAGGGTGTCGCGGCGCGTTTTTCAATCCTGGGACTTTATCCAGAACAGGACGTCCACTTAATGAGACCGAAACGAATATGAAAGGCGGGAATTTACTGTCAAATGGGATGTGTAATGTCCAAGCCTTACCCAAAGATCGTTCTCTATGAGCTCTTGGCTCTTTCCGGGAGGGTAACAGCTGGAGGTAGCGTGTCCAGCGCGTGAATGAATTACACACCTACACACATAGAAACACACACACACACACACACACACACACACACACACACACACACACACACACACACACACACACACACACACACACACACACACACACACACACACACACACACAACAGATATAACGAGAACAAAAAACTTTCACTGCATTTAAAATAAATGGCGACGTGTAATGTGTTAGTAAGAAATCTTAGCACTAAACAAGACCACGCCGCGTGGCACGTGCAGCGTCTGAAATATTAATCCCTTAATGGCCTCCTGTACAAGGAAATAATATAGAGCGCCATATTTAACTAAAAACAAAAAAACTAAACAGCCGTGCATGGCCAGGGGCCCTCAAGCAGCAGCTACGAGGCATCACGCGAGGTGTCTGCGTCAGCTCAGTGTAGTTTACTTAGAACATAAGAAAAACATAAGAAAATAAGAAAATAAGGAAGCTAAAAGAGGCCGTGAGACCTACACGCGGTAGCTCCTGTTACTTAAAACTAATACGTCCACCTTTCAATCCCATCCATGAAATTGTCTAGTCTCCTTTTAAAACTCTCTATTGACTCCGCACTGACCACCTGACGACTGAGTCCATTCCAATCATTTACCACCCTATTTGTGAACCAGTATTTCCCTAATTCCTTTTTAAATCTACGCTTTTCCAGCTTGAATCCGTCACTTCTTGTTCAACCCTGATAGTGACTGTAACGAAGGTGGGCAAGGGGACCATGGAAGAAGAGGAGAGGAGGAGGAGGAGGTATGAGTGGTGAGCAAGTTGAGGAGGAGATGGAGAAGGAGGGTGAGGAGGAGGAGATGAAGGAAGGAGGAAGGAGAAGGAGGAGGAGATGGAGGAAGGAGGAGGAGGAGGAGGAGGAGGAGGAGGAGGAGGAGGAGGAGGAGGAGGAGGAGGAGGAGGAGGAGAGGAGAGGAGGAGGAGGAGGGGAGGAGGAGGAGGAGGAGGAGGAGATGGAGGAAGGAGGAGGAGGTAGACGAGAATGTAGAGAATCAGAAAATTGAAACATTCCTAAGAGGGATGTGTCACCGTAATGAAAAGGGTCAGGACAGGAGGAGGAGGAGGAGGAGGAGGAGGAGGAGGAGGAGGAGGAGGAGGAGGAGGAGGAGGAGGAGAGAGTGAGAGTGAAACAAAAACCCTCGAAATAAAGAAAAGAAAAACGGACTGACACCTTCCTAAGAACAAAAATAAAAAAGTGGTTATGAAGCTTTACTTGTGATAGGAAGCCTTGAGATTTTTTTTATATATAATTATGAAGTCTGGGGAGTAACTTTTTTTTTTTTTTTTTTTTTTTTTTTTTATACTTCACAAAGGACTCGCCAAGGTAAAAAAAAAAAATCCTGCTGCCATGGTTGGTTGACTGCTTCCTGCTGAAAAATATGATGCTTACGAGATATATTGGCAAGTAACAATCATCATGGCCAAGTGGTTTACTGTAGCATCCTATCCTTCTCAAGCTGTAGTGTCATGTCCAATACGGAGAGTTTCATGGTAGTTGTTGTCATACATTATATCATCTTTGTTATCATTTTTATCTAATCACTACCAATAAATAACATTATCATCACAATTCTAATCATCAGCTTTATTATCATTGTTATTATTATTATCATTATTGTCATTTCCTCTCCCAACAATGGCACTCGATACTCTTCAATAAGACGGTGGCGGCGAGTGATAATGCAGTACTTCTTGGTGCGGGGCGAGGGACGGTCGGTTTTTGGGGCAGGTGATACCAGATTAGCATATAAATCAGCGTTGCATCAATCCCGCCTGACAGTGAATGGTCTGCGTCGAGGAGGAGAGAGAGGGAGCCACAACACAAAGAGAGGGAGAGCAACACCTTGACCAGGGTAAAGAACACTGCGGGAAGGAAGAAAGGAAGGAAGGAAGAAAGGAAGAAAGGAAGGAAGGAAGGAAGGAAGGAAGGAAGGAAGGAAGGCGGCCAGCGGGAGGGACGCAAACGGATGGGTAGTTTGTAGTATACTGCACAAAAGGGTGGATGACGGATGACGTAGCATGTCTAGGCACCATGTGGAAGGTCCGGCAGACATTAGGAAGGTGGATAATAATTCAGCTGACTCGTTAATCACCCGGCATGACATGTTGTCCACCTGCCTCCCCCCGACACCACCCAGCCCCCCTTTCCGCCCGCCCGCCCCCCCAGCCAGACCCCCGTGGCAGTCCCAAGGGAGTGTACGCAAAGGGGACGTGAGGAGTGAAGATGAATTCGAGTAACGAGTCTCGGTGGCCTCGGTTGTACAGCCGCTGAATCATACGGTTTGTTCTCGGACAAGTTTATAGATGATTATTGTTGTTTTCTTGTGGTTGCTGTTGTTAATGTTATTGTTGTTGTTAATGTTATTGTTGTTGTTAATGTTATTGTTGTTGTTGTTTTGTTGTCTTGTTGGAAAAAAATTGTTGCATTTTACTGATATGTTCACCACTTCATGTCTTTATTTATTAATACATATATATTATTATCACGCAAAACATCACACTCTTCGCAGCTAGATTAAACTACATAAGCTCTATCTGCGCCAAGGCTTTGTATCCCCGCTAGGAGGGTGAGAAGCCGCCGCAGCACTATTCTAGCAGAGTGCTGATCCGCTTCATCATAAAACGACAGGAGCCAAATTCCCCGCCGTTGTTCGTGGGCGGTGGCGTCGTTTGGCGTGACACGACGACTAAAGGAAATTAAGTTTAAGTCCGTGCAATAAGGGGGGGGGGAGAGAGAGAGAGAGAGAGAGAGAGAGAGAGAGAGAGAGAGAGAGAGGAGAGAAGAGAGAGGAGAGGAGAGAGAGAGAGAGAGAGAGAGAGAGAGAGGAGAGAGAGAGAGAGAAGAGAGAGAGAGAGAGAGAGAGAGAGAAGAGAGAGAGAGAGAGAGAGAGAGAGAGAAGAGAGAGAGAGAGAGAGAGAGTGTAAACCAGTCAACTACTTAATGACATTTGTGACCTGTTTTCGGATTATTTTGAGTTTACAAATTTATAAATACTTTTTTTCCCGTCGTACTTGTATAATAAAAGCAAATACCTACTGCAACGCACGCATGCACGCACCCACGCACCTAAACACACACACACACACACACGCACACACACACACACACACACACACACACACACACACACACACAAACACGGCTACAACTTTAATGCGTGAAATGCCGGCGTGCCTCGGTTCACTGGATATCCAAACGCTGCGCCAAGTTTCCACTGCTTTGAAAACACGAACATCTATCCCGAATAATCGACACGTCTATGAGTATATTTCTAAGGCCATTTTAGGATCACATTTTTTCTATGTTACTAAAAATGCACATTTCTACGAAGGTTTTGCTATTTTCATTACATCACTGCTGCTTCGGTGAAAATCTGCCGAGATGTCAAAACTGTGGATCTACATCACACGCGTGGGTGGATATCGGTGCATTGAGCGGAGCTATGTCTGGCTTGTGCTGGGCTTGACATCACGGTGGAGCATTGCATATTATTTTGTTACTGCATTATTTTATCATACGTAGAATTGAATTTTCAGTTAGTTATATTATTCTTTGTGTTTACGTTTAACAGGCTTGTGCTGGGGTTGACATCACGGTGCAGCATTGCTTTATCTTTTGTTACCAGCAAATATGATGGTGTCCTGGTTGACATATCCAACTTACGATGCAAGATTGAAGGAAATTAAATTGCTAGGCACTATAAAAAGAAAGGAAAAAGCTGCTCAGTATGAATGTATGAAATATACTTAGTAACAGTTTATAGACTAATATGTGACTTAGAGACAGAAAAAAAACTACTATTAAGAGAACAAGATATTGGATAATTTGAATGGACACAATAACAAAAATTGAGAAAAAAACGATACTAGAATAATGTACTAAAGAAGTATAGCTTTCGCCATAAAAGTAAAGATACCTGTAATGAAAAAAAATAGTTTTTTTTCTTTTTGCATTGAACTAAGGAAAAAGCTTGATAAATATTAGATACGAACACAGGACTCTATGGATGAACATAGCTTGCGCCATGAATGTTGTAACTACGTAAATACAACTACGTGAAAACACTCCATATCCACACCTTTACAAGGGAGAGGGATTGTCTCCTTCATTATATATATATATATATATATATATATATATATATATATATATATATATATATATATATATATATATATATATATATATATATATATATATATATATATATATATATATCGTACATAGATAGAAAAGAAGCGAGTCAGACAAACATATAAATGGATGGAGGTATGGAAACTCTTTTACAATCGCAATACACGTGGACGAACGAAATTCAGTTCTCTATTTTTCCCACGCAAAAACGAGTTCTCTGAAATTTTGGACAAACATTGTACTTTTAATTTTCTGGCTGTGTTGGTGGCACTCCGGGGAGCCGTCAAAAGTTTGGTATTATATTTGCATTACCGCGTCACCGTCAGTGCGAGGCTGAGTACACGTCCGGCAGGTGTGTTGCGACCCACGGCGGGTGTGGGCGCGGGTGAGGGTGTGGGTGTGGGTGAGGGTGTGGGTGTGGGTGTGTGTGTGGGTGAGGGTGTGGGTGTGGGTGAGGGTGTGGGTGTGGGTGTGGGTGTGGGTGTGCCGCGGCGGGCTGTGTGGGAGGGCTGCACAACCCTGATAGCTCTGTTTACAAGACTGTAAGATCCATGTTAACAGAGAGCGGTAAATAGTGTGTGTGTGCGTGTGTGTGTGTGTGTCACTGTGTGTGTGTGTGTGTGTGTGTGTGTGTGTGTGTGTGTGTGTGTGTGTGTGTGTGTGTGTGTGTGTGCATGTGTGTGTGTGCGTGTGTGTGTGTGTGTGTGTGTGTCACTGTGTGTGTGTGTGTGTGTGTGTGTGTGTGTGTGTGTGTGTGTGTGTGTGTGTGTGTGTGTGTGTGTGTGTGTGTGTGTGTGTGTGTGCATGTGTGTGTGTGGGGGGGGGGGGGCTTACTTAATTGTGATGTAAAGGAAAGGAATGAATGAAGCCAACCTCAATGAAGCCAACAATTTATCCAATTTATCCTTAAATGTCAAATCAGCTAGACTGGGAACCATCTTTGTGTGTGTGTGTGTGTGTGTGTGTGTGTGTGTGTGTGTGTGTGTGTGTGTGTGTGTGTGTGTGTGTGTGTGTGTGTGTGTGGCCAAGGAGAGCAACATAAGACGTGATACAGACGGAGGGAAATACGAAAATAAAACCCCAAGAGGAAGCGCGTGAACGTGACTGGGATGCAAAAACCCAAGTCGCCATTCAGACAATTTTACTCAAAAAGCTCTGACGTGGTGGTGTTTTGTAAGTCGGTTTTTTTCATGTGTTATATAATATGCTATGTTTTTGACTATGTGTAGTATCAGTTATATTTCAAGGTTATGTGCTTGTTGGACCATATTTCAATTACTTCGATTACCCTAGTACATAATGTTGTGGTCAATAAAATATCTATCTATCTATCTATCTATCTATCTATCTATCTATCTATCTATCTATCTATATCTATCTATCTCTGCAGGGAGGCTGTGCTCAGCGTGATGGAAACGTAGTCAGGGTAAAACAAGGAGATAATGATGTAACTTTGCCATCGATGCCTTCAAGACGACATGAGGCAGAAGAGTTGAGAGTTGAGGAAAAATCAATAAATGTGATGAGTTATTAAAGTCACCATAATTACATGAAACAAGTAATATAAGTATGAATATTTTGGAATCGTAAAAAAAAAACCGCCACGAAAAAATATAAAAAAAAGTTACGCGTGGCAAGATAAAAAAGAAAGAAAAAACTACTGAATAAAATGTCCAGAAAATATTACGTGAGAAAAAAGAAAAGCGAGGGCGGGAGTTTGGAAAGAAATAATGGCATATTTTCGTTGAAGCGAAGGTATATTTCACACTAATGTACGGACGGTAAGGCAGAAGTTGCTGCGAAAAATGTGCAACTTTATAAAAGTGAATGTTAAGGAATGGTCACAGCGAAAGATATTGAAAGAGAAAAATATATGTTTTGAGTACAACATGAATGGCGGGAATAATACATTTTAGGTGAAAGGAAGATCCAAGTGATATATATTTATTTTGAAATTGTGTCAGCCTGCACCAGAGTTTTCTTTATTCATGCATTATTAGGGGATGTTTATGGATCCCTGTGGCAAATTAATTAAAGACAGTATTACGAAATGGCGAAGCTGTAGAGGTAGCAGACGTTGGCCGATACCCTGACTTGTTGATATTAACCCGGGCTGATATGATGTGCAGCCCCATTTTCTTTGTCCATGTATTAATAATTCTTGTATTTATATGTATTCCTGTACTCAGAGATGTGTATGTATATGCATTTTCTTTGTCCATGTATTCATTATTCTTGTATTTATATGTATTCCTGTACTCAGAGATGTGTATGTATATGCATTTTCTTTGTCCATGTATTCATTATTCTTGTATTTATATGTATTCCTGTATTCAGAGATGTGTATGTATATGTATTTTTTTTGTCCATGTATTATTCTAAGATGTATGTGGACCTTTGTGCCAAATCTGGTAAAGATGCGTTGACTTATTCGTATCACATAAGATGCCATGAAAGACATCAAGTCATTTTATAGTTCAAATGGCAGCCTTTAACACTCTTGTAGAAATATACATCTTTTTAAAACTTTTAGTATTGAACAAATTAAATGAGCCTGGCCCAATACGTACAGCTTGATACCCTCATAGGCGTGACCCTAAACATTCCAGAACGTTGGGTTGAAATCAGGGCAGAAATGGTGGATAGACGAAGGATTGACATTCGGTAAATTATTGTATGTATAGTATACTAATTGTAATGACTTTCATCATTATCATTGTTAATCTATATTCTTATCATCATTATGATTATGATAACAAGTATTACAATTATCAATGACACAAAAACAATAATCACATTAATGTCAACAATAATACAGTAATAATGATAATAATAATACTAACACGAATGACAGAAATAACAATGACTAGCGGCCAGAGGGATTGTATTGTTGAGCAAAATCAAGCAGTGTGTGTTGCGCACACTCGCCGAGAGACGCCACCACCCCGGCGGGAAATATTGAGTGTACGGGGATGACCCTAACAAGGCCCTCGGGACAATACTCTGATTAAGTACCACACGTACAGTGGTATAGTGGTACAAACACTGTGCGTATCAATGCCTATCATGGCGCAGTACGACAGGATGAAGATTGTTTTGCCGCAAAGGAATTGTTTAAAAGACAAAAACCAACACGAAAGAAAAAAGACAAACTTTCTCCGCTTTGAAAAGTCTCACGGAAAAACAAGACGAATATAAGGGAGAAAACATATCCTTCTTTTGTTTCACAGCAACGATCTTTAAACTTCCGACAGACTTGGGAAGAAATGTTTTCAAGCAACAAAAGTGCCCCAAGGAATTAGTAAATGCAAAGAAGATGAGACCGTGAAGGAATTGTTTGGGAAATCCGCGCGGCGAAGAAGAGCATACCGGACGGAAGGAAGAGGAGGAGGAGGAGGAGAAGGAGGAGGAGGAGGAAGAGGAGGAGGAGGAGAAGGAGGAGGAGGAGGAGGAGGAGGAGGAGGAGGAGGGGGGGGACGAACAGGTAAGAAGGGAAGGAGGGAGGACGAATGAGGGAATGAAGGAGGAAGGTGTGTCTTTTGTCACTGATGTCGAGCTAGCAAGTATCACGGGGCCCCTCTCTCTCTCTCTCTCTCTCTCTCTCTCTCTCTCTCTCTCTCTCTCTCTCTCTCTCTCTCTCTCTCTCTCTCTCTCTCTCTCTCTCACACACACAAACACACACACACACACACACACACACACACACACAAACACACAAACACACACACACACACACACACACACACATACACACACACACACACACGAAAGTACGAGCTCAGATAAATATAACTCATACAGAATAATAGTAAGAAATTGTAATCATCTATAGACTGCGTGTTTTTATTTCCTTGAAGACACTGACTCGGCAAACACGAAAGGGTGATGAAAAGTCTGCCTTGCACCACAGAAGAAAGGCAAGGCAAATAAAATGGCAAACAGCAAATAAAAACTAACGTAGGAAAATATTTATAAAGCATCAGAATCAGGATTTCATGGACGCACTTTATTATTTTGAAAGTGCCATAAAGTTAGATTAAAAAAATAATAGTGAGAGTGGTGGGCGAAAAAATAGAGGAGTAAAATCAAGGCTATCAGTGGCAGGAGAAAATGAATACGAAGTGAATGTGAAAGGGAAAGTAATCAGAAATATGAAAAAAAAATCTGCTGATAGAAACTTTGGAATTAGACAATAGAAAAAAGATAAAAAATGGAAAAATATATATAAGGGGTAAAGATGGAAAGTATGGAAGTTAACAAAGTGAAAAAGATAAAAAATAAGAAAATATAAAGGGAAAAGCAGGAAATTTCATTAAACCTTGATTGGAAATGAGGAGGAGAGAGGGATGGGATAAATGGACATGAAGAGGGGAAAGGGGAGAGTTAAAGGGTGAGGGGAGGGAGGAGAGGGAGGGGAAGAGAGGGATTGAAAGGTGGGGGAGAGAGAGAGGGGATAAGGGGAAAGGGGGATGAAAAGGGTGGGGAGGGAGACAGAGGGTTGGGGGGGGGGGGGGAGGGGGGGGGGGAAAGTGGGAGGAGCAGGGTGGGGAGAGAGCCTCTGTTGACCGGCCCAATAACACACGGTGGGAATTTTTGCATGTAAATATTACCATGTTTATTAGTTAGCTTTGTTTGGTGCTGTATTTAGAGGGGTGACTACTTTACCGTGTGTGTGTGTGTGTGTATGTGTGTGTGTGTGTGTGTGTGTGTGTGTGTGTGTGTGTGTGTGTGTGTGTGTGTGTGTGTGTGTGTGTGTGTGTGTGTGTGTGTGTGTGTGTGTGTGTGTGTGTGTGTGTGTGTGTGTGTGTGTGTACTATGTGTGTGTGTGTGTGTGTGTGTGTGTGTCAAAAACTTATACTTAATCATAAATAAAATAAAAACGCATATAGTGAAAGACTACATAAAAAACATGTATGAAGAGCGAAAGAGGAATCACACACACACACACACACACACACACACACACACACACACACACACACACACACACACACACACACACACACACACACACACACACACACACAGCATGCCACAGATTGTTCACTTTTGCCATAAAACACGGTTATTGGAATACACAAGTGAGTTAATGTACGTCTATTACTCCATAAAAAAACCGGCGCATAAAACACGTACGCGGGAAATCACGTTAGCGATAACAGGCAGAGACAAAATGCACCATCAAAGGGCGCGCCGCGAGGCTGAGTGGCGACCCCTCCACCCCCACGCCCCCACGCCCCCACGCCCACCAGCTATAGGGTACGTGGTGGGATGGGGGGGTGATGATGATGATGGCGGTGATGGTGATGATGATTATGGTGATGACAGAGCTAACATATACAAATAATAATGATGATGATGATGTAGGTGGTGCTGGTTGATGATGATGATGATGGTGATGATGATGATGATGATAGTGATGATGATGGAAATGACAGAGATATACATATAATGGTGATGATGATGGTGACAGAAAAATAAATAATAATAACCATAACACGGAAATGACTGTAGTAGCTCTCTCTCTCTCTCTCTCTCTCTCTCTCTCTCTCTCTCTCTCTCTCTCTCTCTCTCTCTCTCTCTCTCTCTCTCTCTCTCTCTCTCTCTCTCTCTCTCTCTCTCTCTCTCACACACACACAAACAAGAGGTATACACGCTCCTATATAGAGATGTCATAAACATAATAATCAAGGCTATAGTCATTTATATAATGGTAATAATGATAGTAATAACAATAATAATAACACTAAAAATAATGTCTACACTAACAATATCTTAATATCATTGTCATTGTTATGGTTATCATTATGATCATACATACTTATCCTCATTATAATTGCAGATTCAAATACTTATGATAAATATGACAAAAAAAAAGACAAAGAGGAGAAACAAGGAAAACAGGAAAAGGATGCAAAGTAGGAAAGAGAGAAGAGAAATACGAGCACAGGAAGATCTGTTGTCCTAATTAACCCATTTTCCTCCTCCTCTCCCTCTATCTCCACTTCCTCCTCGCCCTCCTCCTCCTCCTCCTCCTCCTTGTAGCTCCTTGACGGGCCTCCTCCTTCGCGCCGCCAGAGGAATCTCAATAACTGCTCCGATTTCAGGCGGCAATTTATTACTTCAATTAGGACAGGAGGCGGGAGAGATGGCCCGTAATGTTGTCCACTGTATTGCACGAGAGGGAGACATGTTGTTGCCGCCGCCTCCTCCTCCTCCTCCTCTACATCTATACTTCCTCCTCTTCTTCTCCCTCCTCCTCTACTTCTCCCTCCTCCTCTTTGTCTCCCTCCTTCTTAAATGTCCCCCCTTCTCTTCTTCGTTTACGTCTTAATTCTCCTTTCATCTACGTTCCTCGTTTATCTTTTTATTTACATCTCTTCCCTCATCTAAATCTTCTCAACCTTCTCTTCTATAGTATTTATTTCACAGTATCTTTCCCTTCCTCCTTCTCATACTTATCCTCCAGCATTTCCTCAAGATCAAGACCCTCCGCTGTTATGAACGTTAGTGGACTAGTCACTTCTTCTTCTTTGTTTAACGTCAGATTTTCCCATAATATCTTATAAGGTTAGACGGCCGATGATACGCTTCCAACTATCTCTATCCATTACCTCAACTTCTTCAATGCCCAATAAAATAGTGGAGTAGTCACTAGTTTACCAATTACGTTGATATTTACGTGGATCTTGTTTCGGCAATTAGATCAGCAATAACATATCAGTTTTACCCTCTGATTGTCGTCTTAAATTGCTCTACGGAGTAAGGAAAAACGGTGTGAAAGAACAATACGCCTGTTTTTTATGGGTTTATTTATCTAAAACTGAAGACGGCGTAATGGAAGCATAATTATAGACTAGTGGGATAAAATTATTCTGAACTATAAACAAACACATCCATCAAAACATAAATTAAAGTGATATAGACATTTTGTGGAGGAAATTCATATATCATTTATTTTTATATACTAATGATACGACTCTCTACATACGCCGTGAAACACTTATTAAGTGTATTATCATTTTGTTGTTGCTGATATCATATTATTTATTTTTTAATTTTGCGTGAGGAATTAAAGTCGAGTTTTCATATTCTCGAGGATCATCATTGCGGCTGCGAGAATGTTCTGTCTTCATTATAGGCCTATTCTTATTGGGTCGGGTTTATATCAGGTTGCATTATACTTGTTCTCGTTTTCTCTAGGATTTATACAGTACACACACACCACACACACACACACACACACACACACACACAACACACACACACACACACACACACACACACACACACACACACACACACACACACACACACACACACACACACACACACACACACACACTGCAAGAAGTATTCAGGACTTCAAAGGCAAACTGGATAATAGTAGATTTGGAGACGGGACAGTACGAGCATAGTTCTTTTCCTGTATGTTACAACTAGGCAACTAGGTAAATACACACACACACACACACACACACACACACACACACACACACACACACACACACACACACACACACACACACACACACACACACACACACACACACACACACATAAATACACAGACACACACGTTACAAATTATCCATTCACTTGTGGTTCCATTAATATAATTCATTTTTCCACCGGTTACAATGTTCCGCGATGACTAATTAAACACTTCAGGTAATTAATCTGGGGACGTTTCAGCCTCAGCCCTCACCGCCGACACGACACGACACACACACACACACACACACACACACACACACACACACACACACACACACACACACACACATATGATAATTCTTCATTAATGTGTGTGTGTGTGTGTGTGTGTGTGTGTGTGTGTGTGTGTGTGTGTGTGTGTGTGTGTGTGTGTGTGTGTGTGTGTGTGTGTGTGTGTGTGTGTGTGTGTGTGTGTGTGTGTGTGTGTGTGTGTGTGTGTGTGTGTGTGTGTGTGTGTGTGTGTGTGTGTGTGTGTGTGTGTGTGTGTGTGTGTGTGTGTGTGTGTGTGTGTGTGTGTGTGCGCTACTGTATACACGCTCTTGTATCTGGCACTCTGTACAGTCTCGCGTCTGGCACAAATTGCAAGTGCAGTGTTGGTAGTAACAATTTCAGAGGCTCGAAGGATCCCGGACTTATTCGTCTTCCTGAAGCAGAGGACACGGCAGCAGTGAGTTGTGTGTGAGGCGTGGCAGGGATGGGGGTGAGGAGGAGCCTTCTAGATTGAGGGGAGTATAAGGGGAGGGGGGGTGTAAGGGAAGGGGGATGTAAGGGGAGGGGGAGGAAGGGAGGGGGAGGGGGTGTAAGGGAAGGGGGGAGGTACGTGAGGAACGGAGCTTACGACGGGTACGTTTAGTCTTGTGGCTGTATTGGGATGAATGGCGTTGCGTCATCAAGGAACCCCAGACAGAGAAGGTATGGTCCCTGCAGTGGCTGTGGTTGTAACGTTCCAGGTAGTGAATGTAGCGGCATGGTAGCAGGGAAGACGGTAACAGAGTGGTTAGCGTCTCCGAGTAGCGTTCTCGGTGACCCGAGTCCGATCCCCGATGAGAACCAAAATCCACTGAAATTTTTTCTGCAGCGTCGAGTGGCCTAAGAACACCCACATGCTGCCAATTAATTCTACCTTCGATTGCGAGTGCATCGGAGGACACAGGGGGGCGGCATAAGCCTCTATAATCACAGGCGTCACTATAAAAATCCTGCCTGCGCCACCACGGGCGAGGGCCAACCATCACAGCCCTCAAGTGAACCTCCAGGGCCTACCATCCCACCCCTGGAGGTCACAGTCACGGCCTACAGTACTTACTATAGACACAAATGTATATAAAAAAAAAAGAAAAAAAAAGTGGCAATCGGGCAACCACATGGGGTGATAAGGAAGGTAGGGTATGGTGGCAGTGACAACATCAGGTGGTGGGTGGTGGCGTAAAGTAAGGAAGGCGCGGGAGAAGGCCGTGGCATAGCAGCGTGAATAGCAACACATGAGGTGGTGGTGATGGGCGGCGGCGTGCTGGCGGTGTGCAGGGGCGCGGATGACGACTGGGAAATGCTTTAAGAACACAAGGTAGCGAGCTGTCTGGGGTATCCTTGGAGGCCACTGCATACAGGAGCTATAAGCACAAATGTAAAAATAAATAAATAAAAAAATCCTGCAAGTCCTTCTTCAACGTGTAGCAGTGTTCGCGGGAAAGGATGTGTCCCCTTGAGAGGCTCGATAAGTCAGGGACGTAAGAGAGAATCATGGAGGAAGATGAGTTGACAGGAGGGTACTCATATCATGGTTTTAATAGGCTCCCCCCCCTCCCCCTATGGTTACGATTCCCACTCATATGCTGTTCAACTTATAAGTAGGAACATCATGTTGTTCTTTGATAAGTTGGATTGATGATATCACTTATAATATTTATAATATCCATAATAGCCTACACTGCCTACAGGCGCTATAGGCTTCAACGTAAAATATATATATATATATTATATATATATATATATATATATATATATATATATATATATATATATATATATATATAATATATATAATATATATATATATATATATATAATATATATATATATATATATAAATATATATATATATTTCCCTTTATAATCTGTTAAGTCACATATTCCGGTTGCCTCCATTTATTTTCAGTTAGCAAAAATGTACTTTATGTGTCCTGTTGTCTTCATGAGCCTCACAACTACTTCCTCTGTGATGCCAGAAAGTGTTCACCGGAAGAGGCTTCACCACTTAGGTTTAAGGGATAATAAATGCCCCTGTGAGACTGTGATATGCGCAGTAAGTCACGGAATTAGACCAATACATAACAGCTATTGGGAGTCCCCGTCCCTGAAGCCAGACAAACGGCCAAGGTCGAGCCGCGTCCTCTCCACGAAGGAACAACTTTAACTCAATTACCCTCAGCACAATTGCCTCGGCTTCCCTACACAAAAAAGCTCGCCATTGTGTTGAAGAAAATGTACGCAATACTAGAAACGTGAATATAATATTATTATGAAAGGGTCGTGAATGAAAATATTATAAAGAAAAAGCAGTTCAACCAATAATGAGAGGCAAATGTGGAATTTTGATATCATTGAGATATCATTCATATCCATCACAGAAAACCATCACAGATATCACTATAAAAGTCCAGCCTGCACCACCACGGGCGAGGGCCCACCATCACAGCCCTCCAGAATGTGCAGGCCCAACCACCTGGGCCCTTAAGGACAAAAAATAGCTCACAGGCGCTATGGGCTCCAAAGTAAAATAATAATAATAATAATCACACTTACGTACAAATGATTTCAGTCATTGCTCACCCTCTGCCTTCCCGCTTGGAAATTCCAAACGTCACGGTTGTCTCCTTACCTGAAAAAAGAAAATCAAATTATGTTTAAACAAGAACATGGAAAGCTCAAGTTATTTGCAAAGTAAGTATTGAGATTATCCTACAAATATCAACAAGATAGTTATATAATATTATATATCTATCAATAATTGTATGCAGGTGCATATTTCAATATAGGTAACACTACATAACAGGGTCTCAAGCCACCCCCTTTAATTTTCAATTGGATAAAATACATACAAACATAGCGAATAGGCTAGCACATGAGCCGTGTTTATTGTAAACAGCTCCACAAAAATAAAAACCTATTAGCCTATTTATCGAGAGAGAGAGAGAGAGAGAGAGAGAGAGAGAGAGAGAGAGAGAGAGAGAGAGGAGAGAGAGAGAGAGAGAGAAGAGAGAGAGAGAGAGAGAGAGAGGAGAGAGAGAGAGAGAGAGAAGAGAGAGAGAGAGAGAAGAGAGAGAGAGGAGAGAGAGAGAGAGAGAGAGAGAGGAGAGAGAGAGAGAGAGAGAGAGAGAGAGGAGGAGAGAGAGAGAGAGAGAGAGAGAGAGAGGAGAGAGAGAGAGAGAAGAGAGAGAGAGAGAGGAGAGAGAGAGAGAGAGAAGAGAGGAGAGAGAGAGAGAGAGAGAGGAGAAAGGGTCAGAGAAGCAAAGAGAGAAGAAAAAAACGGAAAAAAAGAGAGCAGAAGGAGGAAAATTCTGCGGCAGCTTGTGGAGGCTAGTAAGCGGCGTAGTAATTGCATCTTTGAAGAACTGAGACACACCACGTTCTTCCCGCCTCACAGCAATAAAACAGAGGTCGGGCAGTAAACGCTTTGTGACCGCCACGCTAAGGATGACCTTCTTCCCGCCTGGAATCGCTTGAGGGTGAAGAGAGGAGGAATCTTCAAGCATCAGAATAACAAAACACAATGAAACTGGAAATACTTTACACAAAGCCTCATGTTCGCCGCCGTAGAGTTCTTAACATCTTCGAGCATAGTGTAGGTCTTAAGAGGGAAGGATAGTGTGTGGATGGGATGACGGTACAGGGATTGGACAATAAAGAGAAGCTCGTTACTGGTAGGGTGCAGTTCTGTGGTGACACCGATAAGAGTGAAGCATGAGGAAGAGTGAACTAAGTATAGAGGAAATGAGGTTGCCAGGGAAAATAAGGAAAAAAAGGATATTTACAAGGAGAGGAAATTAGGTTTTAATCTCCTGTTTGACTTACTTTTTGAAGCATGAGGATCACTGCACAAATCGATGATATTTGCTTCATATAGAAACCAGAATTATAAGAATAAATTATAGTGAATTTTTAAAAGGTTACGTCATATTCCTTATCTTGTGATGCTTAGCTACCTACAGTCGTAAAACAGAAATACCAAAGCTATCATGGAGAAATCAATGACTTCTACTATTATTCCTTTCAGAAAATTTAGGACAACCTAAAGAATTGATTTCATGAGAAGTTTGGGATGTGAGAGAATTGTATGAACAAGATATAAGAACATGTCATAACAAAAAAATATAAAACCTTCACCTACACCATCACACCATCACGTCACACCCACACCCCACCATCATCACAATCATCAGCGGTGCGCCCCATCCTATCCCCGCAGCTTGGTAGCCATCCACAGCATCCACTACCATCAAACCCGCCTCACTATTATCAGAATTTCATTAGACGAAAATATTTTTTGTATCAGTTTCGGGTCGGTGGCCATGTAGCCGCAAGGAGGCCCGCGACTCGCCAAAAAGCAATTTCGAAGGGCGGCGTTTCATCATTCCTTCTGCGTGTTCCCCGGAGGAGCTGTGCTATTTGAATTCAATCAGTTTGAAAGTTTTCAGTGATGGGCTGTGAGTGTGTGTGTGTGTGTGTGTGAGTGTGTGTGTGTGACGGTCATGTTTGTTTCTAATCAAATGTCGCTGATAAAAAGTTTCTAATTATGGCGTGACGTACTCATAATGGGAAAAGGTGCAACACAATTATGCATTTAATGGCATTCTTTGGTAACGTGATTCTTCCAGGTACTTAATTGGATTGCCATAACCTTTATATAGTCTCGCAGCCACACGTCCCTCTGTCCAGGGGAAGTACTGCCGTCCTTCCATTGTACTGCCGTCATTCTTTTCTCCCCCATAGTCATTCTCACATAGTCATTCATAGTCTATTCCCACATAGTCTCCCTCCTATTCACCCCCACAATACCACGCGCGTCTATCACATAATCACAAGACGCGGTCACATCATGGTCACATCATCCTGCTGGCCAGCGTGAAGGAACAGGAATGGTGGTCATCCTTTTGTGCGAAGAAGGAATTTTCTAGTTAATACAATTAGGTGTGTTAATCATTCACGTTGGTCTGCGGTACATTGGTCTTGGATGCTTCACATTGTTGTCCTGAGAACGTCCAGATTCCCTCTCATAGTGTCCTCAGCATCACAGAGGCGGTGAATAACTCGAACGTTCTCTTTCTAACTCATAAAAATAAATAGATACTCAGAGACATATATTTCTTAATGCACCTCAAAAATCTACAAAGTCTTATATTTATATCGGCTACTTTGATTAAATGAAACACAATTCTTATAGGAAAGCCAATAATACATGATGTCATTTCCGTTCGATCACACGTAATCATAGAGCCACAGTCATAGTCATAGCATCACAGAGACGGTGTGTGTCCTCATGTCACCGACGGGCTGCCTGGCGCTGACACTGCCAAGCCCGCGACCCACTCGGACACAAGTCAGGACACAAAGGCACTCCAGTTTGCCTCTCATCTGCTTTACCGAGAGGCCATTCAACGTACTGGCTATTGTTTCTGTTAGAGCTACCGCCAAACATTTGACAGGTATCGGGAAAGCTGTACAGTAGCTAGCTAATAACCCGGACTCGTGAAAATTCCTCGAAATGGAACAAAAAATGAAAAAAAGTCTAACCTGATTAATATAAATACTCAAGCTATGTAAGATTTCTCATATTAGAGAAAACACACACACACACACACACACACACACACACACACACACACACACACACACACACACACACACACACACACACACACACACACACACACACACACACACAAACACAAACACACACACACACACACACACACACACACACACACACCCACACACAAACACACAAACACACACACACACACACACACATACACAAAACCTATCGTCCCCTATATAATAAAACAAACAATTCCCCCAACACCTCTCTCGCACACTCATGGTTCATCCTTAAATCGAATGAAAGGAAGCGCGTCGAAGAGGTTGGATACACTCGTGACAAATTAGATCATTTTATCTCCCGCTGATGAAACAAATACCATTATCGCAAAGGTGTCGTACAGGACGCCGAAACCTGACGCGGATGAAACGCTCGATATTAGCGCCTGCAGGAATTTAGAAGATGGATGAGGGGCGTCCATTATCAAGGAGGAGTAAATAGAAAAGACCCGGCCGGCACACCCCTTCCTCTTCTAACTGGTAAGAACGCAGAGGAAGGAAAAATCGTGGCTGTATTTCTTTTATTGCTGAGATAACACCAGCTTCCTCTGCTAACTGCATGGTAGAGAAAGCAAAGGAAGGAAATATCGTGTTTGTTTCTTTCATTGCTGAGATAACATACATACTGACATGACTTAGGGTGGTAAACAATTGGAATGGACTCAGTGGTCAGGAACTCAGTGCGGAGTGTTAAAAGGAGGCTGGTTAAATTCATGGATGGGGATGCAAGGTGGATGTAAGTAGTATTAAGTAACAGGAACTACCACGTATAGGTCTCGCAGCCTCTTGTAGCTTCCTTATTTTCTTATGTTCTTATAATACGGTCAGCATTACGCAACACTTATTCCAATCATTGCTGAAAACTATATATTTTTTCTTCTACCATTGTGAAATTATTTAGCTAATTTTATATTATTCGAGAAACCGTAGTTATAAGGTGTACCATAGACCACTGTATACCTGGACTGTTCACGCGACAATGTTTTGAATTGCGGGGCTGCATAGGGGCCTGCGGGGCGCCCGACAAAGAGATATAGTGGTCTATGGACTATCATATAGACTGGTTTATCAGTATATATGATATACTGTAATCTTCGTAAATGTTTGTTCTATAATATTATCAAATAAAAAACAGTAAAACACGCTAAAGAAATGCCATTACGAGACTATGAAGAAATATGCATGAACTTAACTCTTCGCCATTTAAAACTTTGCGAGTCAACTTTTATCATGAAGGGTATCAATAGAAGCGCAATTTTATTAGCTTTCCATTGCTAATTTCGTTATCTGATAAATTAATTAGAACCATGCATAAATTAGCGTTAAATAAATAAAATCATCAATCGGGTAATTTTCCCGATTGATGATGTTATTTATTTACTTGTATATTTCGTTTTCTGATAAATGAATTATTACCATGTATAAATTAGCGTTGACTAAATAAATAACCTCATCAATCGGGAAAATTATCCGATTGATGATTTAATTTATTTAGTTAACGCTAATTCATGCATGGTTCTAATTCATTTATCAGATAACGAAATATAGCAATGGAAAGCTAATAAAATTGCGCTTCTATTGATACCCTTCATGATAAAAGTTGACTCGCAAAGTTTTAAATGGCGAAGAGTTGAAGTGAATGCATATTTCTTCAGTCTCGAAATGGCATTTCTTTAGCGTGTTTTACTGTTTTTTATTTGATAATATTATAGAACAAGCATTTACGAAGATTACAGTTTATCATATATACTGATAAACCAGTCTATATGATCCGTATATATATATATATATATATATATATATATATATATATATATATATATATATATATATATATATATATATATATATATATATATATATATATATATATATATGAATCCGAGCGGTCTCCGACTTCAGGCCCTTGTGCGACAGGCCGATATTCCGTGCGCAGTCCAGGTATACAGTGGTCTATGGGTGTACTTAAGGCCTGCACCATAGTAAAGTGTAGGTCTTAACGTCTCACCTCCTTGGTATATACGCTCCCAGACTTTTGCTGCCGCCATGTTTATGTCATGTTTTATAATTCCCGAGGCAGTAGACACGCGGTAGGGAAACGCTCTCCCGAGATGCCGCCCGACAGGTGGAGCTGCGAGGAAAAACGTGCCCGGAATGCCAAGAACACCAGTCTACTGAGCACCGACGCCCTTACGTCCTCCCCCTGCCTGGCCTGAACCCCCCCCTGCCTGGCCTGAACCCCCTCTGCCCCCCTCCCCCGCCTGGCCTGAACCCCCCTCCCCTGTCTGGCCTGAACCCCCCTCCCCTACCTAGAGAGAACCCCCCTCCCCCCCGCAGGCCGTGTCGGTGGTCGAGCATCCCGGCGTCGACAGCCTCTCGACAGGAAGACGAGTGAGTTTCTCCACAATCTTGACAAACAAATTATCATAGAAAAATTCCTCATATTTTGTACAGTACTCATCATACAGTTCACTACACGGACCCCAAAGTCATAGAGTTTTGGGATAATTCTGGACCTTATGAAAACTTAAAATACATGAAAAACAAAGCTACCGAAGATAAGGCTTCTCTCTCTCTCTCTCTCTCTCTCTCTCTCTCTCTCTCTCTCTCTCTCTCTCTCTCTCTCTCTCTCTCTCTCTCTCTCTCTCTCTCTCTCTCTCTCTCTCTCTCTTCCTCCCCTCCCACACAGGTAGCGGAGAAGGCGTGAGTGTAAGACTAAGGCACAAAGTCCAATAAGCCTCGAGGGGGTCAGCTCGGCTACAAACTTGCTCCTCAACTTCTGCCCTTCCTTAGCTTCTGCCCCAGCAAGCCATTTCCTGCGGCTCCCCAACTGTCTCTTTGCCGCTCCCCCGCCTCAGGCACCACCACATTCGTTTCTCCCAAGCTGCTTTGCTACAACCAATGGCCTAGATCCCTAACAGCACGCAGTTCCCGCCAACCCTGTTTCGCTCTGCCTTTTTCTAAGCACATCAGTCACATGTAAATCAGGATCGCCTCGGCCTGCACACAAGTTCCACGGTGTTTGTGCGAATCCTCGGTCAAAGGGAACTTGGTGACTGGCCGGGCTGTGGTCTGCTTGTGATGGCCACTGTGTTGCTCGCACCATCTCGACCCGCGTTTTTTTTTTTTTTTTTTCTAATTTTCCTGTCCTCAACGTGTCTATGGCGTCTCTCAGTGAGTGGCTGACTTCAACTTGAGTGTGTTTTGTGATCCGATTGTTTAGGTAAGTCCCATCTCTGGTATTAATTAGTAAAATCGCCAGTCTCAGCCTCCCTCAAAATATCAACTATATACATTTTCTTCGCGCCTTCCTAGACTGACCAGTGGCGGAACAATAGCTGTAACATTTTTCAAAACAAAATTTATAACTTTTTTTTCGAAATGTATAAAGAGTTTTGAAATATCGATCATACCACAATTAGAACACCTCAAGCGTAACATTGTTTCCCTATTATTGTTGCCTCCTCTAATAGTTCGCGTTAAAATGGCAAAAACAATATTAATAGATTCCACGACTGCTACCATAAGGCATTCAAAGATCCCACCGGTGGTTACATGCGCTACACTAAGCTTTGGGCGAGTGCAAAGGGTACTGCTTAGATTTGTTTTCTCAATAGAACACGAGAGATCCAGGTATTTTCATGAAATTCGGTTGGATATCTCCTAAGAGTTTTCTTTTAATCATGATTTCCTTAATAACTAAAAATTACGATAGCTATGTAAAACATGTATAAAGTAATAAACATAAAGTAGATAAAGGTATTTCATTTGAGCTATTGTGAAAGAAAATCGGGTGGCAAGTAAGTGAGAAAATAGATATAGATCCTACCACTGTCCTCTGGCCACCCTACCCTATCACACTCTTACTATCAGTACACCACTTCAGTCAATCGCTCCCCCTCTCATTCACCTCCTTTCCTCATCTCATCCCATTACCCCTTCTCTTCTTCCGTCATCCCTCCCTATTTCCTTATCTCATCCCATTACCCCTTCTCTTCTTCCGTCATCCCTCCCTATTTCCTTATCTCATCCCATTACCCCTTCTCTTCTTCCGTCATCCCTCCCTATTTCCTTACCCATCCCATACCCTCCTTCTTCCGCAACCCCCTATTGCCTTATATCATACTCCGTTTCTCTTCAGTCATCCCTCATTCCTTAAAATCATACATTACCTTCTTTTCGTCATCCTCCCTATTTCTTACCCATCCATACCTACACACCAGCCTTAATATCCGGGTGTAATTAGTCGAATTTGAATATGTTGAATATGTTGTTTTATTTTTTCTGTATCTTTGGTGATTCTTATTATTATTATTATTATTATTATTATTATTATTATTATTATTATTATTATTATACATCTGCTCTCCCTGCTTCTCCCTCCCCCTCCCCTCACGTCCACACCCGCTCAGTATTCTACGTCGCAAAATACGAAAACATTATGAAATGTACCAAGTTTGCTTTCAATCTACATTCACCTTATCTTGGCTGTTTGGGCGGTCATTTAAAAGCTCATGACTTTAAATCAGCTCCATCAATGCTGAGGCGCCAGCTTGTGACGCACGGGGCGGGAAAATGCAGAGCTAAATAAACAAATCAGCCGCTTCATTTCGCCGCCATAAAGAAGTCCATCGCCACGCCCCTAAACGTACTCCACTCGCGCCAAAACCTTCACAACACCTACAAATTATAAGGTATTTTCAGCGCATGGTGGAAAGTGAACGAAAAGTCTATGAAATAAATGGGAAGGATAAATTGACACTTCTCAGATGAACAACAAATTCATCAATGCATATTTTTGAATGTTTTTTAGCATTATCAATATTTCCTACAATAAATGAACACAGTCTTCCATCTGTCAGACCTTTGTTAAAAAAATACCTGTTCCGCCCTGCCCCCTCTCCCATGCCCGCCTCAGACAGGGCCACGCCGAAGGCCAGGGGGAGGGGGCCACGCCAGGGCCACGCACGGCTGTGATGCTCGTGAACAATATTCAGCATGTAAGCGGAATCTCCCCAACGTATATTTATTTCCAGATAAATAAAAATATTAAACAATATATTTCTGCTCGGAAAGATATATTCTTTTAGTTCTGCGTATTCTGTTGTAAAATGTTTTTTATGGAATTGTTTACAGTACTACGGGTAGAATTTCAGACTTTATACACAGCAGACTCAAAATTGTTTAATAGGACTGCAGAAGAAAGCGTGAGACTTGACCGCCGCTGATGCACTTTACGACTGCACACTGACCCCGCTATTCTAACCTCGCCCTCATGTGGTATATACTTCAAGTATTAATATATATCAGGTCAGCTGGTCACTGGCCACCAATATGTCTCACAAGAGTACATCAAAATCACCCCTTTACCTAAATAAACGACACCCAATCTATAAGGTCACTAAGTGTTGTATTCTGCTTGTTAGGCGCCCACCACGTGATGTTGAGTGTATTTGTGGTTAGTGTTCTATTATGCTTGTTAGGCGCCCACCACTGCGATGTATTTGTGGCTGCTCTCGGTGAGGTTTGAGCGCCATGACGTGCACCAGGAAGGGCGAGGCTTCATCGTCACCGTGACCTTGAGACTGGTGGGGAAATCTGAAGATATATATTTTTTTCCGAAACATGTTAATGAGACAACGCAGGGAGTCAGTGAGGCGAATGTAAGCCTTTTCCATGAACTGTATGATTTCCAACGCAGATTCAAGACTTCGACCCTCCACCTCGCGCACTTGAACGGATTCACACCTGGACGTTGAGTAAAACAGTGACGTCTGTTACAACGTTTACGCTAGAGGCGGAGAAACGTGATCTTCTGGATGGACTTTTCTACCGTATCTTCTGCCGGCACAAAACTTCTTCCAAACGCCTTCATCCTTTTTTTCATTAATTTCTCATTAAATTCATAAAAGCTAAATAACGCTAACTTATAATAGCAAATGAGATCAAGTTAAGCTATTTTCACAATTCACGGAAATTTTTCTCGTTCTAAGAAATTAGTGCCAGAGAGAAAATTGCCGAACTTCCAACCTTTGGGAATTTACAGCACTTGTTGGGACTGTCTTTGGAGGCGGTAATGAAGTCGCCAGGTGACAGGTGAGAGAGCCACTTTCACCCCTACCTCTTCCCCTTTTCCTCCCGCAACACAGCCTTTCCTCACGTCGCTACATCGTCATCCTTGCCCCCACCTCTCCCTCCATTGTCCCAGTCCCTCATCTCTAGGTCACTAAGCATGGTGATGCGTGTGAAAGAAGGACATTAGCTATTCCTCAAACGTGATGAAGCTGTATTGCATTAAGTGGGGCTCGAGGACATGTTACCTGAAGGGTCGTGTGACTCAGGTAGTAGTGAGCCATAAGGAGACCAGCGATGCCTTTGACCACCAGGTGTACCACAAGGAAAAGAAAAACTTTACCATGAAAGTTAAGACAACTTCAAAATATTTTCATTTCAATTTGAAGTTTCCAAACTTGTAAAGTAAAAACAAAATTGGTGTTTTAAATCATTTCGTTTGTCACGAAGGCTTGTTTGAAAGTCAGAGGAGTATTATACACGTCTCCCGGAGGTGCTTCTGCTCCAAACATAGAGCAGCAAGGGGTGCCTGAATGCTGCATTACGGCCAGAGAGTTGAATCCATGAGCCACAACGACCAGGTCCTCGCCGGCAGCCCACGAGGAAGTACATATAAGAGCCATGTGACGAGACTCACGATCCACATTAACATTTATTTCTACCAAGGCAACTCGGCATGGCACGGAGCCAGGCCACAGTGGAATAATTCTAAGAAGATCGGGCAAGTGCTCCATCCATACATAGTGGCCTCATTCTATATATTATGGACCAGGAACCATTTACAAGAAGACAGGAAGGCATGGGGTGATAAGTGCTAGAGGGCCCAACAGGTCTATATTAATGATCAGGGAACGGACCAGCATGCCTGGATCTGCCCACAGCTCAATCTTCAACATCTCACCGCCGCCGAGCCGTCACCCGCCAGGGGAACAACAATAAATCCTACAAATGCAATTACATGTAATGTAATTGCTGTTTCTCATAAAGCAAAAACTTTCCCCCTGCAGCAAGTGTTGTAAATTTTTGGTGATCAAGATTGCAACAGCTTTTAAAAATTGAAGCTTGTGGTTCGTCTGTTTCGGGATGAGGCGAGATGTGCATATGCAATAACTGCACAAATGCCCCCTTGCAAATGAGAACGGCTTTCAGAATCACGCAGGACGGACGCACTCCGGCCCCCACACGGGAGACTCTCTTCCGTGTATTCATAATTATAAAATCTTTGCAAAGAACAATGAATGTCTCTCTTATACATCGAAATATTCAACATAATTAAATTTACCAGGACAAAAAAAAGGGCACTGGTACCCACATACAAGATGCCCCTCCCATCTGTTTTAAGTCATTAATTCCTCGTAATCTTTCATCTTCATATGTTCCCATTCTATTCCCTCAGTTTACTTCCCCACCTCCCCTTGTACACACACGCACCGTCCTTCCCTCTGCTAACACTTTCCCTTCCACCTATTTGCCCTTCCCCTGTCGCCTCGGTCCCTTCCACCCTCTTCACGCCACCTCCTCCCACCACACTAATGAGCAGGTTGCTTATAATACACATAAATGTTTCTAAGCACTTCATTAAAACACCAAACACACGAATGAATTACACTAAAAGCTTCTTATATATATCTGGATCCTTATTCAGAGTTCTTATTTTTCGACTTCAGACATGAACGAAGGATTCATTAAATTATTTCTTCTGCAGTTGTGGTTTCTGCCATGCCTCCGTTGGCAGTCATTAAGGGGGATGATGCAAAATATTTTCATTCCAGTCTTCAAAACTTTCCAACTTTTCATTTCACGTGGAAATATTTAGGTCTTAAGCCGAGCGGACTCATTTAGGACTTTGTTTAGGATTAATGGTAGTCTGAAGGAGCCTGGAAGAGCCATTACCGGGCCCGGCATTGAGGGCGCGGCCGCTGCTCATCGGTACGCACAGGGACGCCTGAAAGCGGCCCTGATTGGTGTCTCAGACTGAATAGAAAACATCAAACGACCCGCGGCGAGGCCCTGTCAGGGGAGCGCCGCGGGCCGGCAGAGAGGGGCAGGCAGGGCGCGGGACCCACCCCCTGCCACACCGGCTCACGAAAACAAATGAAATAGTATATTCATTTTAAAGGTCGAGCTTCGTTCATATGATAAGTAAGATTGAACCTTAAGCTATACTCAGATTTCGAAATAAAATCATTATACTAACTGGAACTACTATATATTGTAGAAGCATATCCATCTCCTTTATAAGACGCTGTATACGTAGTTCTGCAGACAAAGGATGAAGAGTCAGTCGACCAAACAATGAAACTGGAAATGACGTACGAGGCATCATTGCTTATGAAGAAAGTTTGAAACTGGTTACAACGAAGTTTTTATGAACAATTAGACGTGAAATGTCCGAGTGTCATTTCCGTGCACCTTCACGCCTCTGGTCCTCAAAACACCTTATTACCGACCCGGTGCAGGAACAACTGGCAGCGGTGGCCACGCATTGCTGCAGCCCACTGACGGCCCAGCTCTTGCTCGCTCCCCCGTAAATCACTGTCAAATTCCAGAACAAAAAGAAAAATCACGAAACAACAAAACCATGTGAATTTTTTTCAACCAAACTTCAAAGTGGTCTGAACGGAAAGAAAGCTAATCAAATTACCCCAGACAAAAAGGGAGAGTTGTTGCAAACTCCCGGTGAAGTAATTGTTTCCTGTAGCACTATACCGAGGGTTCCTGGACAGCAGGCCATCGCACTCACAGCAAACAACACAAACCTATACATCGGCGTCGGGAGTGCTGGAGCAGCGGACCTGAGAGGCTCGTGGCCCCTCAATTATAATCTTGTTTCAAAAATTTATTCAGCGTCTAAGCATGAATATTTCCGATTTCATTTATAACCAGGAAGACGTGCATGACTATTCCAGAGGCCAGACGCACCTCGGCACTCTTACTACCCCAAAAAACGAAGATGCCAAGCCAAAAAGCACAGTGTTCGAGTAAAAAACATTCTCTTCCTATTTTTCTTTGCACTACAAAATCCAGACGCTGAGGAAAACAAGGTCATGCAGGGTGAGGCTTGTTTGCCCGAGTCATCATCAGCCTTTCCGCTTCCTTCCCGACGAACAAGGAAGAAGAATGGGTCCGCCTGCGTCAACAATCGACCCAAGATCGAGCGTAGGGCGCCGAGGAAGCAGCCACACGCAAGGCGGTGACGCTACATTTACTTTCCCCCTTGGGTTCTCGTTACCTGTGATGAGAGGTAATGCCGCGCCGCTGACAGCTTGATGGGCACGTGTTCTTTTATGCTGTGACCCGTGCACAACAGTCGCACGTTTATCCGCGGGACGCCTCAACCCTAAATAATGCTGAATACAATTATGCTTTCATTTACAAAGATTGTTCAAATGTACGAAAATTTTGCAGCATATGAAACTTTAAAAACATATTTGATATAAAAGTATACATTTTCTCGTGACACTGGAGAGACATCGCGCCGGACAGCAGCGGTGGCAGCCAATAGGGGTTCGTGCTTCTGGGATACACAATTACAGCTATTTTCTCTAATGTCTGACATTTCTTCGGCTAATTGTATACATTCAACTTCTTGGTTTGTCCTTGGCGTCATTAGTTACTTCATGTGGTTAGTTGATTGACGGCCATGTAGTTTTATACCAGAAGGTTTTATAGTTTTATTAATTTGTTATTTTTTCAAACTTTCATTTATGTAGTAATAAAGTTATTTCCTTTCTTTAACACGTTCACAATAAAGTGGAATGTGGCAGACCCCTTGACTGCATTCCAGGTAAGGAAGCCGCTGCCGCGTTTCTGGAGCTCGGCAGCGGCAGGGAAGTGTCGTCCAGCTATTGGCCCGGTGCAGCAGCATCAGGCCACTGCCTTAGTTGGCAATAAACACAACTCGACTCACACCCTCTCACTAACGGGACTCCCGGGGCTTGTGGAGGGCAACAAGGTGCCGCTCTAGGAACTCACTTGCCCCTTTAGTGGCAATTGAGGCAAGTCAGTCCAGTGCATGGGTGGCAAGACCTGCATGGCGGGGGGGGGGGGGGTTGCAGGGGGTCACGCGCCTCGCCACTAATTTAGCTCCATGCTTTTCTTTTTCCTTTACCTTAATTTTTTTCTAGTTCGAGGGAGCAGCATTAAGATTCTTTTTTTCAATCTAAGTCCTTTGCCAGTTTCCTGTTCATTTACGTCTAAGAACTAACTATTCATAAACTTCTACGTACTTTTACTAACGATTCTTCTCCTCTGTCCACGACAATTTTGCACATAAATATTTGTTTTGTACAATTGTTCTTACCTAATCAGTCCATGACACATACTTTGAGCTTCCCTTGCCTTCCTCTCCACATCTCCACCAGCCCTGTGAAGGTATTTCAGGATTTATCTTGGCCTTGCCTGGGACATCTGCTATTTCGTTTTACCTGTATAAGTCACCAATACTCATCTTGTCAGTCTGCCGCAGAGGGAGGAGAGTAATCACGGCTGGCAGGCTCCCTCGATACCTCGCGTCCCACCTCGCTCCTGGGGGGGACAGAGCGAGGCGAGGGGCTGCTGCAGACTGCTGGTTCATGCTGACAGCTTCAACGAGGCTCATAGTACCCATTTCGGAGTGCTTTTGGGGTTTCAGCTACAATTTATTACGTTATTATGCTTAATTGAAAACAACACGAGTTCGTTATTCGTGCTAAAGTAGAATTTTTAATCGATAAATAATCCCACATACCCAGAACCTAAACAATACTTTGAGAAGGGAACTTATTATAATCACCTAGGGCCTTGAAAATGTGCAAAACTCGTGACGGCCAACTTTTACCCTTCTGAAGAGCGTAGATCATATGATCGATCTTTGGATAAGGTTGGGACCTCAAAAACCATATCCAAACCCATTGCTCAAGGAGAACAATAACTGCTCGCTTTGTTGACGAAAAATCTTGAGCCTTAAGCGAGGCTCGATCCTTGTTCCCTGTGGCAAGCCAGCACTTTATCCACCGAAGTACGCGGAATATGTGTGTGTGTGTATGCTGTGTGTGTGTGCTGAGAGAGAGAGAGAGAGAGAGAGAGAGAGAGAGAGAGAGAGAGAGAGAGAGAGAGAGAGAGAGAGAGAGAGAGAGAGAGAGAGAGAGAGAGAGAGAGAGAGAGAGAGAGAGAGAAGAGAGAGAGAGAGAGAGATAGGGGGGTAGAGAAAGAGGGGGGGGGAACTAATGCATGTCGAGTTGAAATTGGACGTCAGGGGCGCCTCGATTTATGAGTCACGCGGAGGAAGGAGGAGGAGGAGGAGGAGGAGGCACTACTGAGGGAGGACGTGAGCCTGACTGGACGGTCTGTCAGGAATAGCGGAGGAACGCGCGACCCAGGCCTTATTCAGCAACCCTGGGTCATCCAATGGCGCGGCATCCTGGAGGTCAGGTCATGTGAGGTCACAATAATAATGGCTGCTTCGTTGTACTGTATTGTATTGTCTTGCTGCCTGTATTACTCTTTAGTGTTACGCTGTATTGCGCTGTATGATAAGATTGTATTAATAAATAATGCACTGAGAG
>JACEEZ010002038.1:110000-120000 GCA_016584305.1 Chionoecetes opilio | reverse complement strand
TGCATCACTCCTACAATTGTAAAGAAACTCCATTTTCTTCGAGGAATCAATATCCTGATTTGTATTGAGAACCATTAAATGTCTCACTCATCAATTTGAATTCATTGTTACAAGTCTTGAGCTGTTATTATAAGGTTAGTTCTTAGTTCTTAGTTCTTAGTTCTTAGTTTAGTTTTCTTAGCTTAACTACGTCACTCCTATTAAGCGATTATGTCCATTTGAAAATCTGAAACAGGATATTCTACACACTTCATCTTTCTTAAGGACACATTAATGAAGGTGTTGTAACCATTCCCTGCAGGAGTCTGTCACGCCTTGAGTACTATTGGAGGAGCGACGCGAATGAGCAGGAAACAAAGGGCACGAAGAGCAGCAGCAGCAGCAGAAATTGGAGAACAGTAGAGGCGGCACAGAAAACAGTGACAGGCATTATTGGGCGGCGGTGGCGAGGCGTTGTGTTGTGTACCTGATGGCTGTGGGCGGCGGTGCGGGCGGCGGGAGGTGTGGTTAGGGTGCTGGGTTCCCGCCGCTGATCGGGAGTCGATGGCCTTTTGTTAACCAGGAAAATAGAGAAGTGGGATTTGCAGCTACGAGGGTTTTTTTTCTTTCTCTTTCTTTTTGCACTGTGTATATCGAACTCCATTTCTTTGTTGTGGTATTCACTCAGGGTCTTAATCACGAGTACGACTATTAATCGCCAGCCTTTTAGTCGTCAACATTTAATCGCCAGTATTATTACCCGTCTGGAAAGAGCTTAGAACTCATACAGACAAATCTATGGATAAGGCTGGGACCTCACGCATCCTATCCACTTATTCAAGGGAGACACTAACTGCCTGATTGTCAGCCATAAATCCGAGAGACCAGAGCGTGTACCGTATGACGTCAGGAGTTGGTGCGAGAACCTCCACGACCGAAAAAGTGGTAGAAGGTACGAATAAAAACAACCGATGTGTACCCAGCTTCTCTCTCTCTCTCTCTCTCTCTCTCTCTCTCTCTCTCTCTCTCTCTCTCTCTCTCTCTCTCTCTCTCTCTCTCTCTCTCTCTCTCTCTCTCTCTCTCTCTCTCTCTCTCTCTCATTAACTCTGCACGATCGAATAACGTTCTTCACTCCTCTATATAATAAGGAAGCAGAATAGCGAGACATACAATAGTGTGCCAAGTCTATCGGCGCGAGCACTCCTGTGATGAGGGCCACGGGTCTGGTGGGGCGAGATGAACTGTGGCCGCCTAGCAAGAAGGATAAAGGAAACCAACAATGTGGCCGATATTTCCAACATCAGCGTTGAAAGCTTCTTAACACACGAAGGGCAGTTTGCGCTGTTAACCAGATACACTATGGTGCTGAAGGCATAGCTTGTGCAGACGGTGCATTGTTAGTTACATGTTTTATCATGTTTATATCCGTCCACTGCCCGCGTGAACCAAGATTCAAGATAAAGAAGATATCGAATTCAAGATATCGAAGTTAACGTTTAAGAGAATGTCTACACCAGTTATTCATAAATTTGCATGAACATATCACTCAAATTTGTCCTTTTGATTCTTCCTTAAACACTATGTGCTTCCGAAAGCTGACAATATATACACATGACATTGACTTCAACAGATGAGGTAAATGTGCCTAAAACTAAGGTGAGTTTTCATTGTCGACAAAACTAATTCGTAGTTCAAAGCGACAAAAGTTACCAGCATACGGTGGGTGAGGATCCCTGAGAGGCCCCCTGAGAGGCCCCATGGTCCCGGTCACCACATCAGAGGGCTGAAAAGTTGTCTTGAGCCCACTCGTTTTATTCGGTCAAAGGTCAATAAAGCGCTCACACTCACATCACGGCTCCATCATCGCCTTAGCCAGCACAATCCGGCTTAGGAAGTTTCAATGCCTCTCCCATCGCCTCCACCTCCATTCCAGCTGTTCATCTCCAGGAGTGCTCACTCAGTCTCTAGTCTTCGCCTTGACATGCGAAAAAAGCCTTAAGAGCGGCGAGCGGCAGACTATTCCCAAGATGGAGGAGGACCCCAAACACTCCAGACGCAGGAACGGCCCTCGAGGTGCTACAAGGACTCCAAGGAGAAATATCTGCCTTAAAAATATCCGACGCAACATCATCATAATCAAACTCACTGGGAAGACTTTTCTATATTTTTTTCATGTTTTCGTTCGTAATCCATCGAAAACCAGTTGAAAATATAATATCAATGTTTATCGTGAAAAAATAAAACGTCTAACACTTGTAGCCAATGGACTCTCGACGAAAATGGTTAAACCAAACTCTAATTGAATTTTGATGATCAAAGGCCGCTGGTTGGGGACGCAGCGCTGTGATGTCCCGGCCGGGGATCAGGGCTGCCGGGCCGCCTCCCTCCCTCCCTCCCTTCCCTCCCTCCCTCTCTCCCCTGCCGGCTGTCGGGGGATGAACTAATGTTCCTAAGCTTCATCTAGTATCACAACACCAAATCACTACAATTTGACCACGACTACCTTGTAAAAGTTACCGAGTTAATCAAGTTGTGAATAACCTGACGTCATGAATAGTAAGTACATCATGACGATTGCTGCACTTGAGGACAAACTTACTGGCTTGTCCGTCACACCACGTTATGCAAGAAATATATGGACACATGAGCTCTATGTACTATCTTCTGGTCTTCCTTATAAGCAGTAAACTAATTCGCATGACGTACTCGTACAATACTATCGGTAATGTAAGAGATCAATAGAAGGTGTGTAGGCGGTAGAAATAAATTTGTAGTAGAGTTAAAAATAAATTGTAGCACTAAATAGTACGAACACTGAATACTTATGACGCATACAATTAAACAGTTAGGCAGGTGGTGACTATCAAAGGAAAGAGAAATATAAAGAAAGGCCGTATCAGAATAGAGCAGAAACATAGGAGAAAGCAGAGAAAAGATGTAGCGGGTGAGACAAGCAGCCAACAACAACAGTCTGTATATTCGGCCAAGAAGGATGGGTCCAGACAAGCTCCTCGCCCGTGATTTACTGCCACCACACACGCCCACCCGTCGCCCGCCCGTCTTCATCCACGCCCCAATTCACTCCCTCGATCTCCAAAGTGCCCGCCCGCATCCACTCCCACCCATCCTCTCAAGACACTCGCTGCCCCACGCCCACGCCTCACGCCCGCACCATAACACCCACACCCACACCCACCCTCAGGAGATGAATCTGGGCGCTGTAAACGTAAGGAAACTAAAGGAAAAAAGAAAGTAAAGAAACAGAATAAATAAGACATAAGGAGTAGGAGAAGGAAATAGATGCGGAAAGTAGATATTAGGGAAGAATAGGAACGAAACATATGCTAATGATATATTAATAACAAAAAAACGTATATAATAAAAACTGATATGGAAATTGAATGAAGTATAATACATATGACAGCAACTAGATAATAGCAATGATAAATAATAAATTGCAATAATATACGTAATCATTCAAAGAAACCACATGATTCAATAATAACAATGACATATAATATATCATTACGTCTGACAGCACTCATACGAGAGTTTAAAACGAGTCAGATATTAATAATAATGATTAATATATTCACGAATCATATTCAAAAACTACAATGAGAATTTACATTACATAACAATTACATACATGTTTGCCATACATTTGCTCATACAGCCAACATCATTACAACAGTACATGCTTACAACAACTACTACATACATCAGCATATACATACATACATACATCATACATACATACATACATACATACATACATACATACATACATGCATACATACATACATACATACATACATACATACATACCTACATACATACATACATACATACATACATACATACATACATGCTTACATACATATATACATACATACATACATACATACACACACACACACACACACACACACACACACACACACACACACACACACACACACACACACACACACACACACATACATACATACATACATACATACATACATACATACATACATACATACATACATACATACATACATACATACATACATACATACATACATAATAGGGTATAGACAGTTAGGGGAAAGAAGAACTAGGAAGAAGTTAAAAGAAAAGGAAAAATTTAAATATAACTTACATACGTTTACTTCATCACTACAACACCTCCGCCAATTTCCATCTGATTTGGTGCCTCTCACGCCCGCACGCCCATGCCTCAATATATGCACTTGAATTCCCTCTTCACAATAAGGTGCGAGCGAACCCGGGCGCTCATCACCCAAACCCGAACCCAGCAGCTCAATAGTGCCCCCGTTCCCTCCCTCCTTCCTTTCTTCCTTCCTCACTCTCTATCTTCTTCTCTACCATTCTCTTGCTATCCAGTTCTCTCTCCTACTCTCTCTCTTCTATCTCCGTCTCTCTCTCTCTTCTCTCTCCTCTCTCTCTCTCTCTCTCTCTCTCTCTCTCTCTCTCTCTCTCTCTCTCTCTCTCTCTCTCTCTCTCTCTCTCTCTCTCTCTCTCTCTCTCTCTCTCTCTCTCTCTCTCTCTCTCTCTCTCTCATATCCATTCCTTCCTTCTTTAGTACCAGCTTCCTTCTGTGCCTCCCTTTCCTCCTTCCCTCCATTCTTCTGTCCTCCCTTCCATCCTTAATTCCATCCCTCTTTCCTTCCTTCATTCCATCCATCCATCCTTCTATCCTTCCATCCATCCTTAATTCCCTCCTTCCTTCCATCCTTCCCTCCTCCTTCCATCCTTCCATCCATCCTTCCATTCCTCCCTCACTCCTTCCATCCTTCCTTCCCTCCCTCTGTGCCTCCCTTTCCTCCTTCCCTCCTCCTTCCCTCCTTCCTTCCTTCCCTCCCGCAGAGCAATGGCGCAGGGACGATAACAGGGCCCTTCACTATCAACCTAATTAACACTCACCTTTGTCAATCCACGGCGCCGACATGCACGATATTCCTCAACCTCTTACTTTCTCTATTAACTCTTCCTTTATAACCTATTTTTTGTCTCAACCTCTCACTTTCTAAATTTTATATTAGCTCTTTTTTTTTACTAATCTATTTTTTTCATTTTTTGATTAAATCTCTTTGTGCACTCGCTTGTTTTGATTCGTCTCTTTACGTCTACTGAAAACACTCGACCATTATTATTTATTTGATTGAGTGATGATGATGATGATGATGATGATAATGAAGTGAAGTGATGATGATACAATGATGGTGATATGATAATGATGATGGTGTGGGTGATAGATAATGTGTCTTGCCTTTAAGCTGCTGAACACAACAAAAAGGATAATGAAAGATGATGATGATGAGGTGGAAGAAGAGGAAAACTTTAAATAATAACAAAAAATCAAGCCGAAGAAAGAAGAGGATAGAAGAAAAAGATGATGATGATGATAAAGAAGAATGAGGATGATGATGAAGAGGAGGAAGAGGAGAGGAGGAGGAGGAGGAGGAGGAGGACGACAGATAATAAGAATAAGATGGAAGAAGGAAGAGATAAAAAAGGAGATCTCTATATATTTCTATCTATACCTTACTACTTGCCTTCGGGCGAGAATAAAATTATCATATTATATTATTATTATTATACGACCGCGTTGGGGGGCCGTGGAAGACTCCCGGGCACGCCGAACCCTCCGCAGCGTCAATATCCCGGGCAACAGGAGTCTTCGGTATGCATATTCGGCATATCTGCAAGCTACAGCACAGGGGGCGGCGACGCGATGGCCGGGGAAACTTGGTAAACGATAAAGTTTCGGGAAACAGCCTTCAAATTTTCCAAGGAGAATCTGTGGGTATGGTGGTGGTGGTGGTGGTGGTGGTGGTGGTGGTGGTGGTGGTAACCGTGATAGTGGTGACCATGGATGTGATACAAGGTGTGGTGATGATGGTGGTGATTATGATGGTATTAGTGGTGGTAACAATGGCGGTGGTGGTGAACGTGGATGTGGTAATGTTGGTATACGCGGCGTGGTGGTGGTGATACTGTGGTGGTAAAGGTATCAGTTGGTGGTGATGGCCATGAAGCTGTAGTGGTGTTGTGATGGCCCTGTGAAGGAGGGGGACCGTGCACGCAGGTAGTGGCGGTGGTGGTGGCAGCAACACCTGTGAAGGGGCATCGACATTTGAAGTGAAGGTGGCGGTGGCGGTGCAAGGCTGTGTCTTGGGCCGCCGGGCCGGGGTGAGGTGTCCTGCACGCATCAGCAATTCAAGAGTACATGGGAAACAGATGGCGATACACACATGCCGGCGCTGCAGGTGCTGGAGCCTGACGGAAAGGTCCTGAGAGCCACGTCGACCAGCCGTCAGGACCTTGATTTGGTGTTATTGTCGTAGGAAGTCAATGAAGCCCGGCGGTGCGGCCCGTAGAAAGTGTCACCCTCTATTTCTTGGCGACGATCTCCGTGTGATAAACAGCACACTTCTCCCAAACACAAAAAGGACGATGTTGAAGGTGTGAACAATATTTTTTCACTGAGCCAGGAGAAAAAACGACCCTGCCACCCATCTTTGTCAGGCGCTCCATTGACCCCGTGTTTGGTTTGGGTCACCGAGGGAGCAGCCAGGGAGCCGGGCCCGCCGTATACCAGGTCGAATACGGCCACTATATTATGGCTGTCACTGGTAGCGACACACGGTCTTCGTATTTATTGCCGGTGAAGAGATTGATTTGCTTACAGCCCGGCGTTGGAACACATTCACCCCGTCCTCCTGCATGCCTTAACCATACACTCTCATGATTCACAAGACAGAGAGGTGCGTCTTCGTGCCTCGCCTAAACGAATAGGATACTTCACGATAGCCTCTTTAGCTTGAGGCAACGCTGGTGATGCGATGGAGATTGCTCCGTTAGGAAGGCCGGCTGGTGGTTCAGCTGCTTATCGCTACTCATAAACTAAGACTACACTGTTGTATTAGTGGAATCCTCCCATATTGAACAACTCAGCTCATGTAGTGCAAACGATGCCTACTCCACCCATCTTGACTTGTCATGTTCCGCGCTGCCTCAAGCAACCACTGCAGAGGGCAGAGATTGGCCGTTAAGGCGACCGTCACCCACTTACTGTACCGTTAAGTCCTCCATGAAAACCTGATGTGAAAATAACTTTAGCCTGCAAAAACCTGCAGTCAGCTGACTTTGTAAAACGAGCGACTCTCAAGTGGTTATGCTGCGATGAAGCTAAATCGGCTGACGGTGATGGCAAGGGGAACGAGGGTGGTGAAGTGGGCAGCGTTGTGAGGCTGGCAGGTCATATAACAACACACTAAATACCACGGGCAGAGGGCGGGGCAGGGAAGCCTTTTTTCCTCAACCATGATACCGATTACTGTACTGTGCAGCTACGCAAGTGCACCCACACGCACGCTTACAGACGCGCACACATTGTGAAAAACGTGATAACTTCGCATTATTGACTTGCATCGCAACGCAAACGCGGAAAAAAGACACAATTCACTTTGCATGAAATCTTAAAGTAAACTATTCCGCGCCCCTCCCCATGGTGCACCCCGCCACATAGATTATCCACAGGGCGGGCAGGGGCCAGGGGATGGGGGGCGGGAGGGACGCAGGGACGGAAGGGGGGGGGGGGGAGCGAGCACAAATTTCTAAATTAGCGAAGAGTGCCCTTATAGTGGGCGTGGTGACCAGGGGAGCAAGAGAATGCGAGGGAGTACAGGAAGGGTGAGAGAGAGAAAGGGTGAAAGAGTGGGCGTGGCGGGCTGGCAACTTACAAGGCTTTGCTCAGGCACTGTTGTAGCATGATATTATGTGCATGCGTAATATGCTTCGGAATGTTATTTTCTCAAGTGAAACTCAAATACTGCACATAAATGCTTCTCGCGCGTAGCAACGGATCGCTTTAGGCACTGCACGGCACTAACAACAAATGAATAATGATGTAATTTTTTGTGAATACTAAGTTGTGGAGACTAAATGAGCGACTAAGTTCACCAAGCGCCTGTGAACCTGATGGTGGTGCCTGATCACCACGACGCAGGAGAGAAGGTGAGCCACTACAGACCTAGGAGATCAAGCATAAATACTACTAGATACTACATAATACTACTACATAACACACACTATAAAATAATAGTAACATAAGAGTATAATTTCAAGATAACAACTGACGACCCATCCGACAAAACAGTGGTCGAATTCAGGCCTTCGTAGTGATGGCAAGCCGTATCACTTCCAAAAAACACGTCCATTTTGATTCTAATGTCAAAAAAGGTCACCTGTCTGCCCTGTTCACGTGCCTCCACCCTTGGCACGGCGCACCTGATGCGAGGGGAGTCACGGTGGGGAAACATGAAGCTCGTGGGACAAAGGAAAGTATTCCCCTCGGGCGCTCCCCTCTCGCTTCGCCTCGCCTCGTCTCCGCACAAAAATTTCACCCAAACTTATCCATCTCCGGCAAAACACAATATTTTATGGCATTTTAAAGACTATTTGATGGGTATTGACAGCCAAAGGTACTATGATGTATTTATCTTTGGTACTTCAGGCTTCTGACTGCTTGCATGAACTTGAGAAAATAATTTGAGCTTTGAATCATGTATAATAACATATAAGAACTTAAAGTAATCGGCCAGACCCATTTTTTTTTGCCTAATTATGTTTAATGTACATTCAAAACACCTAATCCACCAAAAATAATTGATTTCCAGGTCTTTTTCCGTAAAAACACGTCTTTTGCAAAAAGCGCGCGAATTTTTGTTTCTTCCCTCCAACAGGGCTACGAATATTATTGATGACGTCACAGGAGAAGCTCCAATGTAAACACAGTCTTCTGCCTCTGTGACACCTGTCGGTAAATGTGATGATGAGCGATTGTACTTCGGTGTCAGACAGTGAATCTGTCGGTGTTACAGATCTAGCTAGTACGATGCTCAATCTGAGACCGAAATAAATGATGCTGCTCGCATATACCTATGAGGAAATCGAACCTCAGATTGTGGATGGAGCCAAACCACTAGATGTTTGAACAGAATACGACGACGAACAGATGTTAGCAGCAACAACAACCCTTTACACACAACAACCCCGTTACACACAACAGCCCCTTACACACACAACCCCTTACACACAACAACCCCCTTACACACAACCCCCCCTTACACACAACAACCCCTTACACACAACAACCCCTTACACACAACAACCCCTTACACACAACAACCCCTTACACACAACAACCCCTTACACAAGTATGTTACACGCCAGTCCACCCCATTTACTACCACACGCCAGTCTACCACATTTCCTACCACACCCCAGTCCACCCCATACACCCCGTCTCCTACCACACCCCACCCACACCCAGTCAACGCTCCCGCCACGCCTGCCCCCCAGGTTGGAGCCCTCACGCCAACACTGGTGGGAGTGGCCGGGAGTCTTGGTGGTGATAGTGATGGTGATGACGCTGTTTGTGTGAGGAGGCGTCGAAAAGGTCAGGAAAACACAACAGCATCCGGTGAGTGAGTGATGAGTGAGTGAGTGAGTGAGTGAGTGAGTGAGTGTGTGAGTGTGTGTGGTGAGTGTGAGTGTGTGTGTATTCATCTAGTTGTATTTTACAGGGCCAGAGCAACGCTCTTATGGCCCCGTCTCCATATCAACATTTTTATCATTCATCCTTAGGCTTAGTTTTGGCCGAAGCCACCACCCCGGAGAGCAGGTCACAAACCCCGATTACATCCGGTACCCATTCACTGCTGGGTGGACAGGGGCTCGGATTTTAAGGAAACAGCCCATCTGTTTCCGCTCCGCCCGGGGATCGAACCCGGGACTTCTCGGTTGTGAACCGAGCGTGCTTTCCCTACACTACGGAGTACCCTCCCCCACACAGTGTGTGTGTGTGTGTGTGTGTGTGTGTGTGTGTGTGTGTGTGTGTGTGTGTGTGTGTGTGTGTGTGTGTGTGTGTGTGTGTGTGGTGAGTGTATCACTACAAATCCTTGCAAATTTCAATTTCCCGTTCCAATCTGCCCGAGTCCGCCGCACA
>JACEEZ010002038.1:70000-105000 GCA_016584305.1 Chionoecetes opilio | reverse complement strand
TGCGGGAGCGTGCGGCGGCGGCAGGGGGGGCAGCAGGGGGCAGGGGGCGGCAGGAGGGGCAGAGGGCGAGGTGCAGGGGGCGGCGGCCATGCACATGACAGCCGCATCACACAGGCAGATTAACGGGCGGCGTGACACCCTGTTCGCCGCCCTATACGCGCCCCCTGAAAAACGCGGGTCTGGCGGCGGCGGGTCATGTAACCAAGTGAACGAACCAGATGGAAATGTAGCGGCCGCCTATTTCATTCCGTGGTGCAAAAAAATGAATCAGGTAAAACTCAAACGTATTTTAAGCCACTGCCGCATGTGTTAATTTATAGACGTGCAATGTATGGTTTTCCATTGCCACTATTCTGCGTGTTGTTTAACGCCAGGGAAAATGCATTGATAAAGTTTATGTTGAGTTTAATAATCAGCTGACGAAAGGGATAGAAAATGGCTATATGGAAAATGTATATCGAAATGGCATTAAATTTAGATGTTAATTTGTTAATATAATTGTCGATGATGATAATCTTTTTTTTTCTTCCCCGCCGCAGAGATGCAGCAATCGGTTTGTCAAAACACTTCATGGTTGTCGAGAAAATAGATATTTTGTATAAATGTACGAATATGCTATTTTCTCGGTTATTTACACATTAATATTTGTTTGCTTTACGCCAAATGAGAGCCCTTGATCTACTTACTTCATATTTACTTTTCTATACATGTTGCACCTATCTGCCATAGTTTTTTAGTTATTGAAAAAACGTGATTTAAAAAAAAAAATCAAGGCATACCCCTTGCAAAATTTGCAATATTTTTTGCAAAATAGATTTGCTTGAAAATTAGTTCCTATCAGTTATAGGGCATGCTGAACACGAATATGGAGTCAGTTTTCAGTTACAATGATTAGAAGTCCCTATTTCAGCCAATTCACAATGACATGATACTTCCAGATATTCCTTAAAAATTACATATTAGACAAAACTTACTACAAGACATAAAACTATGATAGTCGTTGCTAGATTAATCATTACTTCAATATAATGATCTGTATTAGTATTTTCAGTATTATTATTATTATTATTAATCACTATTTGAGCCACCCATGCGATTGTCAAAGTACTTAAAAAACCTAGGAATACTATAGCAATCATGTGGGACTTCCAATGCCCTTCCATGACTCCTGTATGATGCGTGAAGGAGCGAAGAGGCCCGTGAAGGACTCTGAAGGATTGTATACAAAGTGAAGGATACTTTAAAAAAATTGTTCTTCCTCCTCCCTTTCTTCTTCTCCCTTTCTTCTCCTCCTCTCCTCCCTTCCTTGTCCCACCTCCTTCCTTCTACTCCCCCTCTCCCCTCCTTCCTCCTCCTCGTCCCTCCTTCCCCTTCCCCTCTTCCTCCTCCTCTCCCCTTCTTCCTCCTCCCCCTCCCGCCTTCTTCCTCCGCCTATCGTATTTATACGAAAATTATCATATATCAGATCACGCTGGGCAGCCGCGGCACGCACCGCATGGGAGAGGTCGGACTCCCACTAGTAAGGCGTAGGAGAATTCAAACTTGCTCGAATTATGGAAAGTTAATGAAAAATTCGAACTGGCCTGAAACAGGTCGAATTATCCGAAGTTTGAATTATACGGGTTCGATTTAGAGAGGGTTTACTGTATATATATATATATATATATATATATATATATATATATATATTATATATGGAGGGCAGCACTGTAGCCATAACATTTGGAAATCTGAATAATAAAAGGCGGGTGAGGGAATGCCAGCGCAGTGTCTGTAGCCTGGCCGCCTCGCCTTGCCGCACTTCCTCCAAGACAGCCACAACACTACAGTATGCCGACAGTCACACTGCTATGTATTTCATCACAGGTTATTCCCTTTGTGTTGCTTTGTGCTCCTGGAACTACCATAGCAAACTGCATAACATCGCATGCTCGGCGCCGGAGACGAATGGCAAACTATCAATAACAAATAATATGCAGGAGGCAGGCTCTCTCAGTCACCCCACCTAGGAATATATGACGATAACTTGACGATAGCCGCTAAGATGCAAGCTGTCATTCAGTGTCACTGCCACAAAGATGGAATAGGAACAAATATGTGAGCAAATAAATGCAGTTTAAAAATTGACAGTAAAAGTCCATATCGTCCCTGAATACAAATATGGATATCAAGTTGACGTATCCATAACTCAGCCTGCCTTGGCGCCGGCTTGGTAGAGGAAGGCAAGGGATGTGCTGTGTGGGTGTAGACTGCGAGGTGACCATGAACTTCCTCACAACAGGTTTATTTTGCACAACATGTTATCTTTATTGCGAGCAGTGACAACAAACAAAAACAACAACAAAACATGCATTTATACATTTTCTTCATAACTATAGTAAATATATGATAAAAAAAAGAGCAATTACGTGAAATAAAAGAATGGTATATGCCAGAAGGTGAAAAAAATATTCGAGGAGTCAATAAATGTCACGGAGGATGAAAATAAATAGTAAACGAAAGGCAACAGCCAACCCATGCATGACTCCTACACCTTGTCTGGAGTAATAAGACATATAAGAGGAGAGGAGCGATAAGACAGGAGGAAATGACAGAAGGGAGGAGACAGGGGAGGAAAGGTGAGGCATTATATAACTCCCTCACTCCCCCACACACTTAGCGGGTTAGTATTCTTAGACTGAGCCAAAGAGAAGGACAAAAACATAAAATAAAAGAGCAACATCCCCGCCACATCCCCATCCCTCCCCGCCACTACCCACAAACAAAGAGAAGGATAAAACATAAAATAAAAGACCAACATATTGAGGACAAGGAGAGGAGCGTGAGATCTGAGAATAGCGGTTGGCGCGGCCCAAGAGGAGAGGCGCGTGTGGAGGAGGTCTGGTGGAGGCGAGGAGGACTGAGGTGAATGAGAGCAAGCCGATGAGGGGAAGCAAAACAGAAAGGCGGCGTGACAGAGTACCATGATGAAGAAAAGGTTGAGGAAGGGGTGCACGAGGGGGCAAGGGTGGGTAAGGTGTGGATAAGGGTGGATAAGGTGGATAAGGGTGTGGATAAGGGTGGATAAGGGTGGATAAGGGTGGATAACGTGTGGATAAGGGTGGATAAGGTGTGGATACGGGTGGATAAGGTGGATAAGGGTGTGGATAAGGGTGGATAAGGTGGATAAGGGTGTGGATACGGGTGGATAAGGGTGTGGATAAGGGTGGATAAGGGTGGATAAGGTGTGGATAAGGGTGTGGATAAGGGGGATAAGGGTGGATAAGGGTGGATAAGGTGTGGATAAAGGGTGATAAGGTGTGGATAAGATGTAGACAAGGGTGGATAAGGTGTGGATAAGATGTGGATATGGGTGGATAAGGGTGGATAAGATGTGGATAAGGGTGGATAAGATGTGGATAAGGGTGGATAAGGTGGATAACGAAGTGTAAATGACTTGTGGAAGCATATTTATTTTGTTGTATAGGCTACTTATTATTGTGTGGTCAGTCGGTCAGTGTTTTTTTTTTTTTTTTTTTTTCTCTCTCTCTCTCTCTTTGGTTTACACATCCCCAGTATTCGTCCCATGGTCAGAATCGCATCACCAGCACCCTCACCACATAACATACCACCACTACTATCATCACCACCATCATCGCAGTTCTACCATCAACGCCATTCAATTCACCCCGTACACTTGGCACAAAATATTACCTACCATCACTATTCCACAACAACACCACTTCCAAACATCACTGCCTCAGCAACACCAACTCTCTACCACCACCACTCCTTTAACACCCTTACCATCACCACCTCAACACCGGAAGCATCACCACTCTCGGCCATTCCTTCCCACAACGTAATTCAGATGGATGCACCGAACCACTAATGATTCCCAATGTCTAATCCAATATCACACGGGAAATCTGGATCATGGATACATAATACCTTCCACTACTGAATATGTCTATCCTTACCGCGTTAATACCCTCCGCCAGGATACAAATGCGCTGCCATGCCCACACATATCCCTATGCCCACCCGTACGCCCAGGACCAGGCTTGAAAAGATCTTATATTAGCATCCTTACACACCTTAACCCCTCGAGACCCAGAGCGTAATTTCCATTGTAATTTGGGTACCATTAGACGATTTTTAGTGAATATAAACAATATTTTAGAGATATGACCTGTTTAATATCTTTGTCGACTAACTAAATTGGTATAATAAGTTACTTTTCGTAATTTTAAGGCTAACAACGTACGATTTTTTTATAGCAAAGGAAAGATCTGGGCGTGAAGGGGGTTTAAGAGTTCGAGCCTGCACACACACACACACACACACACACACACACACACACACACACACACACACACACACACACACACACACACACACACACACACACACACACACACACACACACACACACACACACACACACATCTGCATCACACTGCATCACACACACATCCATCCATATCACCATCTCACTCCTCTCCCGTCCTGTTCTCTGCCTATTCTCTCTTTCCTCTCCTGGCTTTCAGATTTCCTTCGGTTTGGCGAGACGGCCGTCGAGACAGTGGTGTGGGGTGTCGCCTCGCCCAGTAATCCTATTCATGCCGGCCAAACCCAATATCACGTTTCTCCTCTGTAATCCCTTTGTAAGTCGCCTTCACGTGGCTGCCTCAGTGAAGGTCTGATTAGTCCTCACATCGCCGGAAAATTGGTACGAGGTCTAAGGTGTCTCCAGGGCCAGCCAGTGCGCACCGGTGTGGCTGGGGGCTGCCAAGAAGTGTGTGTGTGTGTGTGTGCATGTCTGTGTCTGTGTCTGTGTCTGTGTGTGTGTGTGTGTGTGTGTGTGTGTGTGTGTGTGTGTGTGTGTGTGTGTGTGTGTGTGTCTGTGTCTGTGTCTGTGTCTGTGTGTGTCTGTGTCTGTGTCTGGGGTGTGTGTGTGGGGTGTCTGTGTCTGTGTCTGTGTCTGTGTGTGTGTGTGTGTGTGTGTGTGTGTGTGTGTGTGTGTGTGTGTGTGTGTGTGTGTGTGTGTGTGTGTGTGTGTGTGTGTGGAGAAACAGAGGGTTGAGAGAGAGAGAGGTGGGAGAAACAAGACTGAGAAAACAAAGACTGAGTGAGAAAGTGGGGAGAGCGTTCATGACTGGGCAGCAAGACAATGCGAGGCGTCGATGGGAAGACGAAAGGCTGGCAAAATAGGGCAGGCAGAAGGGAGTACTAAGGAAGGCCGCGTTAAGAGTAAGACAGCAACAGTAAGGCTAGAAAGGGCAGGACAGGGAAGGAAAAGAGCTGGTGAGGCAAGGCAGGGATGGAGGAGGGTTGGTGAGGTAAGGTTAGGAAGCAGGGTGGAGTAACAATAAGGCTGGAAAGGGCAGGAAAGGGAAGGAAAAGGCTGGTGAGGCAAGGCGTGGATGGAGGAGGCTTGGTGAGGCAAGGTTGAGAAGCAAGGAGTGTCTTGAATTGAAGCAGGGTAAAAAGCAGCAGGGTCTTGAAGCAGGGTGAGAAGCAAGGAGGGTCTCGAAGCAGTCTGGGTTAGAGGAAGGACTTGGGAGGCAGGGCGGGGAGCCTAAAATGCTGGGCAGACTAGGTGAGAAACTGAGTGGCAGCAAAAGCAGGAGGGATGAGAAAACGTAATGAGGAAAAGCTGAAGAGAGTGTGAAGTGTGTGTGGCTGTGTTTGCTGGGTGTGAGAGGAGCAGGGAGGGGAGCAGGGGCGTCGGGGCGAGGAATGGGGAGCCAGCAAGAATACAAGCGGGTGGAGAATAGGCTGAGCCGTGCACCATTGAATTAAGGAAAGCAAACTGGAGCGGCGTTAATCATACGCTTGCTTTTGCCCGGCGTGTGAGGCGTGGGCAGAGGGAACATGGAAAAAGAACCTTTGAATAAAAAAGTCTATTTGCTCGCATCGGTCCGCTACAGTGCACCCTTCCGGCTGGCCTCGCCTGAAAAGCTACACAATTTGCAAATAATGTTGAACCTTCCACACGTGCCTGTTAACGCATGCCGTCTAACTACATTAATAACGACATGAAAGCAAACAAGAAATGATAAAACACACACACACACATATGTACAAAACACACAAATACACACACATATGTAAACTGACAAACACACACACACACACACACACCACACACACACACACACACACACACACACACACACACACACACACACACACACACACACCACAAATGGTAACTATGGAGGTAATAAAGCGCATGTCGGCTAATATTAACGAGACTTGGAATACCTGCGTCCACCTGACTTAGTAATTTCCTTGCGAAGGCTGTGTTGCGGCGGAGGGTGGCGGAGAGAGGAAGGGCGGAGAGGGAGAGGAAGGGGTAGAGAGGGAGAGGAAGAGGCAGAGAGGAAGAGGAAGGGGTAGAGAGGGAGAGGAAGGGGCAGAGAGGGAGAGGAAGGGAGGAGAGGGAGGGAAAAGACAGCATCTCCTCCGGGAAGACAGCAAATGAATATGACATGAAAGTGTGCGGGAAGGAAGGAGCGCGACACTTGCTATGTTGGGTGGAATTCTGACTTCTGAGCCTCCCATTTCACCACCAACATTCACCTGTGAGTATAGTTGTATCATAGGGTCCTCGCGGCAGCACCCATCACTCCATACTATATCAATATAATGCTCCTGGAGTGATCATGTTTAATAGAATACAAGAAATACACATTCACCATTTATAGATCGTTGACGTACTAAGTTATCAGCCTTGTTGCCGGTTGTATAATTGTATCATAGGGTCCTTGAGGCAGCGTCAATCAGTCCATCCTTTATCAATCTAATACTCCTGGAGTGATAATGCTTAATAGTATAAGATAAATACACGTTCACCGTTGTTGGTGTTGTTGTTTACGTTAGAGCCTATTGCAACTGTAGGCTATTATCTTCCTTCCTTAGGTTTTTATAGATAGTTCACCTATAAAGTAATCAGCCTTATTGCCGGTAATTCACGTGCCTTACAGTCCTATGTAGAGTCCGCAAAGCAACACAGTCCAGTAAACACCACACACCTGCCTCCCCTGTCGTCATTACCCTTGCCAGTGGTCAGGTCAGAGCAGGTCGTCTTGACACAAACATGGCCTGAGAGGGAGACGCATGCAAGGGTGACGCTCCTATGTGTCTGACAAGAACAAAAGGGGAAGGAGAGGGAATATCCATAGCCGACCCTCTTCCCTCTTCCCTCATTCCTCTACCAGTACATATAAAAACACTTCAACAATGTGTCGAGTTCTGGAGAGCCTGGTGCAAGGGATGCCAAGGAGGGAAGGGGAAAAGGCTGAGTCTGGTGTAGAGGGAACGAAGAGAATTGGTGGTGGTGATGAGAATAGGGGCGGTAATGCTTATGGTGGTGATGATGGTGCTAGTAAGGAGGTGAAACAAGAGGAGAAAGAAAGAAGAGGAGGTGTAGGAGGAGGCAAATTAGACGAGAAGGCTTAATGGGTGATGATGGTACTAGTAAGGAGGAGAAAGAGGAGATGAAAGAGGAGGAGGTATGGGAGCAGAAAAATAAAACGAGAAGGCCTAGATTCTAACTCAAAGCCCTATCCACTCCTACGCTGATGATTCTACCCTGCATTTTTCAACGTCGTTTATTAGACGTCCAACTCAACAGGAACTAAGTGATTCACGGAGAGATGCCACCGAGCGCCTAACTTCTGATCTTTCTATAATTTCTGATTGGGGCAAAGCAAACCTTGCTTTGCTCAATGCCTCAAAAACCCAATTTCTTCACCTATCTACTCGACAAAACCTACCAGATAACTATCCCCTCTTCTTCAATGACACTCAACTATCTCCTTCTCCTACAATGAACACTCTAGGACTATCCTTTATTAAAAATCTGAACTGGAAATCTCACATCTCATCTTTTGCTAAAACAGCTTCTAAGAAGTTAGGTGTCCTGTGGCGTCTGCGTCCTTTTTTTTCTCCCTCCCAATTGCTTGCTCTCTACAGGGGCCTTATCCGCCCATGTATGGAGTATGTCTCACATGTTTGGGGAGGATCCACTCATTACAGCTTCCTAAACAGGGTTGAGTCAAAAGCTTTTCGTCTCATCAACACCCCTCCTCTGACTGACTGTCTTCAATCTTTAAATCACCGCCGCAATGTTGCTTCTCTTGCTCTCTTCTACCGTTATTTTCATGCTCACTGCTCTTCTGAACTTGCTAACTGCATGCCTCCCCCACTCCCGCGGCCTCGCTGCACAAGACTTTCTACTCATTCTCATCCCTATTCTGTCCATCTTCCTAATGCCAGAGTTAATCAGTATCTTTACTCTTTCATCCCTTTCACTGGTAAACTCTGGAACTCTCTTCCTGTTTCTATTTTTCCACTTTCCTATGACTTAAATCTTTTCAAAAGAAGAGTAACAAGACACCTCCCGAACTAAATTGGCCTACCCCTCTTTTTTATTTTATTATCTTTTACTGTCTTCTTTATAGGGACTGGCAACTAAGCGGGCTTTGTGTTACCCATTTTTGTTTTGCCCTTGGCCAGTCCTTTGTGATGTAAAAAAAAAAAAAAAAAAAAAAAAAAAGATAGAGGATATATGCATCCAAGAGAAAAAAAATCTAATTAGGCACTCCAAAGGCAAGCACAAAGGAAATAAACTCTGCACATTCCATTATCTAAATTCTTCATTCACTGATTTCCTTATCGATATCATAAGGTTACCAGGACAGAATTTGATAAGAGAGTTACGTCTGAACCTAACAATGCCTACTAACGCCTACGGACCTACTACTACTGCCTAACAATCAACTAACGAACCCTTTGACCCATTCCAAGAGGCGCTATTACGAGTGATGAATGAATAGGACACACCTCCCGAACTAAATTGGCCCATCTCCCCCTTGCTATATTATTTTACTGTCTTCTTTATAGGAACTGGCAACTAATCGGGCTTTTTGCTGCATTTATTTTTTTGCCCTTGGCCAGTCCTCTGTAATGTGAAAAAAAAAAAAAAAAAAAGGAAAACATACCTTCTTTAATCTCCAGTCAAGAAAAAAAAACACACCTACGTACATTAATTTTGAGGTGCCGCGAAAAAAAAAATCCCGTCAGTAGGCAAGCAGTGTGTCGGGACAATAAATCTAGGTACTCGTCCCATACCAGTTCATTACCCAGCCCCACCATCATCTCCCGCGGCTGCCCACGTCCCCCTACTACAAGAAACTGACTGTGCAGGACCTTATATAACGTATTCTTAACACCATTATCAGTGGTATACGCTTTTGATAATAATTACGACAACAACGATACTCATAATCAATGGTATCTTATTGCGTCAAGTTAATAACAGAGGAAGAAAGGTAATGCACAGACACACACACACACACACACACACACACACACACACACACACACACACACACACACACACACACACACATACACAACACACACACACACAACAAACACAGACACACACACACACACACACACACACACACACACACACACACACACACACACACACAACACACACACACACACACACACAGACACACACACACACACACACACACAACACACAACACACACACACACACACAACACACACACACACACACAGACACACACACACACACACACACACACACAGACACAGACACACACACACACACACACACACACACACACACACCACAACACACTACAACACAGACACACACACACACATACACTCACAGACACACACACACACTCACAGACACACACACACACACATACACACACACACACAGACACACACACACAAAAAAATATATAGCACACAAATTGGACTGTAAAATAAACGAGGACTGTGGAAAAACCTCACTAATGAAGTGGAGGACAAATTCAATGAGGAGAGAGAGAGAGGGAGAGAGGGCGGAGCTGCAAGCAAACATACTGAAGGAAAAAGAAAAAAGAAAGGAAGAGTAAGAGAGATGGAGAATAAAAAAAATAACAAGGATGGAAGGGAGAGGAAAGGGAAGCAGGAAAAGAAGCGGATTGTTCATAGCGCGGCAGACAGCAGGCAATTACACACGCGGGCGGGGAGGGGCGTGGTGGGGGAGGAGAGGAGGAGGGGTGTGGTGGGGGGGAAGAGGGGAGGGGAAGGGAGAGGGAGGGGATGGTGTGGTGGGGTAGAGGAGGGGAGGGGAAGGTGATGTGCCGCCGGTAATCGGACCAAACTGCCCCCATTTTCACTGACTTTACTGTCGGGTCAACCTTCCCCCAAAAATGAAAAAAATTCTGACTCAAGAATTACTGGAAAAACAAAAAAATATACAATGAAGAACAGCGTTTTTGTAATATATTTCTAGTTGCATGCATGTCAAGAAATGCATGAAAAATATGATGCATTGCTGTTTATTTAGATTTTTCTCCCTAATTTCATGAATATAAAAGTGTAACATAAAAGGAGGGTACGTCGTGTTATTTTTTGTACACCATTCCATTGCGTTGCGTTCTAACTTGCTGTGTTATTTTAAGACAATCACTGTATACGTGGTGGTTATATATCACTTGGTAGGTTATATAGTTTTATTACTATTATTCCTATTATTACTATTACTATTACTCCTATTATTACTATTACTATTACTCCTATTATTACTATTACTCCTATTACTCCTATTATTACTATTACTATTACTCCTATTATTACTATTACTATTACTCCTATTATTACTATTACTATTACTTCTATTATTACAATTACTATTACTTCTATTATTACTATTACTATTACTTCTATTATTACTATTACTATTACTCCTATTATTACTATTACTATTATTCCTATTATTACAATTACTCCTATTACTTTTGGCGACACAATACAGTAATAGGAACGCTCTGCCGTGCATCCTCCACAGTTTCTTCTACCACAGCATGATTCCCAGTCCACAGTCTTACGATATCTTCTACCACAGCACGATTCCAGTTACTTTATCCTCTACCACAGCATGATTCCCAGTCCACAGTTTTACGATATCCTCTACCACAGCACGATTCCAGTTACTTTATCCTCTACCACAGCATGATTCCCAGTCCACAGTTTTACGATATCCTCTACCACAGCACGATTCCAGTTACTTTATCCTCTACCACAGCACGATTCCCAGTCCACAGTCTTACGATATCCTCTACCACAGCACGATTCCAGTTACTTTATCCTCTACCACAGCACAATTCCCAGTCCACAGCCTTAACCTCTACCACAGCACGATTTCCTAGTCCACAGCCTTAACCTCTACCACAGCACGATTCCCAGTCCACAGTCTTACGATATCCTCTACCACAGCACGATTCCAGTTACTTTATCCTCTACCACAGCACGATTCCCAGTCCACGGCCTTAACCTCTACCACAGCACGATTCCCAGTCCACAGCCTTAACCTCTACCACAGCACGATTCCTAGTCCTTACGTTATCCTCTACCACAGCACGATTCCCAGTCCACAACCTCCACCAGTCATCACACGAACCTGAGACTGCACCATCCTGCTCATCACCCGAATGCATGTCTCCTCTGCTCCATCATCACGCCATAACGAGCCGCTTCCCCGACCATAACTGACAGCGAAGAGAAAAATTAACTTCAACACTCATGATTAGACACTTGGGTCTCCTCGCTTGCCACCAAAGGCTCGATTACTGATCCTCCGCCGCAGCCCTAACGACCCGTCAAAGTCTCACCCTGCGGCAGGAGAAGACGCACCGAGACGCCACTCCTGCTCCACCGCCAGTTAATGAAGTGGCAATTACCATTAAGTTTTACAATGGAAAATGTCGTTCACCGCAGATCCTCGAGTCTCGCGTCACTTTCTTTAACCCTTTGTGTTCCTACGCGTGGTATAAAGAAGGAGGGGAAGGGAGGGGAGGGGAGGGGAAGGGGTGTGGTGTTAGAGGGGAGGGGAAGGGGGGGAGAGGAAAAGAGGGGAGGGGAGAGGAGGGAGGGATAAAAAATATACAAAGAAAACGTAACGTCGCAAAATGGCCAACACACACTGGGGTTCGGGCTAACAACCACCTCTAACCTCACATTGTTGCTCCAAGTATTTCCCAAGAACATATATGAATAAGGCAAGAATATAAAAATGTATGTAAATTACTCCAATTACTGAGGCGGGCGGGCGGCGGGTTTCCGGAGATGGAGAAAATTGGCAGGAGCGGCCGGGGAGGGAAGCCAGATTAAGCAAATTGGTGTGATCACTTGGCCTCGTCTTTCCGTCGAGTCGTTAGTCAAGTCTTTGAAGTTTTCCATTCCAAAGCGAGATGGCATTGGAGGGACGACAGAGGGGGGGAAGGTCTTAAGGGGAAACGACTTGTGGCAGGACGTTGGGAGGGACTGGGTGGGTGAGGAAGTGGGTGTGGAGAGGGGGTGTGGAGGGGGGCTAGACGGGGGGGGTTTTGGTTTTCAGCTGGAGGGGTTTTGGGTGGCTGGACGGGGGGCTGGAGGGGTTTTTGGGGGCTGGACGGGGGGCTGGAGGGGCTTTTGAGGGCTTGGAGGGGCTTGGAGGGGCTGAGGGGCTTGGAGGGGCTTGGAGGGGCTGGGGGGCTTGGGGGCTTGGGGGGCTTGGAGGGGCTGGGGGGCTGGGGGGGTTGGTTAAGAGGGGGCTGGACGGGGGCTGGAGGGGTTGGCTAAGAGGGGGGCTGGACGGGGGGGCTGGAGGGGTTGGCTAAGAGGGGGGCTGGACGGGGGGCTGTGTGGTGGGGCTAAGACGACTATGTGAGCCTTGTGAGGGGCGAGTGACGGGCGATAAGGAAGGAAAGGTGAAGGACGACGGAGGAACACGCGAGGAAAGACGGTTGTGAGGATTGTTATAATGTTAAATGATATAATGATGACTGTTATAGTAGAGATAGGGTCTTATATCTATACTAAAAAGAGAGAGAGAAAAAATAAAAGAGAAAAGGGAGAGAGAGAAATAAGGGAAAAAGATAACAGGAAAAGAGAAATATAGAAAAAGAGAAGAGAAAACGAAGAGAGAGAGAGAGAGAGAGAGAGAGAGAGAGAGAGAGAGAAGAGAGAGAGAAGGAAGAAGAGAGAGAGAGGAGAGAGAGAGAGAGAGAGAGAGAGAGAGAGAGAGAGAGAGAGGAGAGGAGAGAGAGAGAGAGAGAGAAGAGAGAAGAGGAGAGGAGAGAGAGAGAGAGAGAGAGAGAGAGAGGAAAGAGGAGAGAGAGAGAGAGAGAGAGAGAGAGGAGAAGAGAGAGGAGAGAGAGAGAGAGAGAGAGAGAGAGAGAGAGAGAGAGCATACCAATAAATGTTAACAGGCGGACAAAGATAATTACAGGACTTGTGTGACGGTCAAAGAGGAACGAGGAGGGGAGGAGGAGGGGGAGGAGGAGGGGAGAGGGGAAGAGGAGGGGGAAGAGGAGGGGGAAGGAGGGGGGAGAAGTAGGGCAACGCAAGGGGTTTAAGGGAGGCATTGAACAGGTGGTAATAAGGGGCCGGTAAGACTGCGTTGTGAGGGGCAGGAGGGGAACTGTTAACTGAGGGGAACGAGGGATAAAGACTCATGCCGACCCCCACCACCACAACAACAACCAGTAGAAGGGTTATGATAAGTCTTCAACGTAATCATTTTGTTTATTCTTACTTGTGTCTCTTTTAGTTTCATTGCTTTGAAGGATTCTCAACTCCATTATTTGGTCTTGAATCTTTGTTTGAAATCCCTGGGGGTTATGGGTTAGAGGGGTTAAATGATGAAAAAAGGTAAAGGGGTTATGATAAGTCTTCAACATCATTATTTTCATCATTAATTAAGTCTCATAGTCCCCTTTGTTATCCTCATCTTCCACATTATAAGTAACACTCGTGCAATGTAGGCACAAAGGTTGGCAACTAAGCGGGCTTTTTGTTACTTTTATTGTTTGCCCTTGGCCAGTCCTTTTAGATGTAAAAAAAAAAAAAGAAAAAAAAAAAAAAATGAGCCTCCGTCACCAGTTTCACCTCATCACAATATTGCTGTTAGTCTATTCTTCTTCCCACACTAATTAACACCCATGCTCCACTTCCCCAACTCTGATCTCGCGTCTCCACTTCCGTGTTGACCAACATAATACACGTGAACACAATATAACTTGCTTCAAAATCATAAATGAAAACGATCTTCATTAATTAACAACGCTACCAGACACAAGGGAAATACATTCTCATTTGGCCCTTGCCCGGACAGTCTATCATAGATGTGTTGAAACTGTTTAGTATTATTTCAAAGTATTGCCTCTAAAGAGCAAGACAATTAAACTAACTAAACTACTAACAACTAAACTACTGACAAATAAACTACTAACAACGGAATCCTCTCGTGTACCTCAATCAGCAAATCACTAAGTATTTTGCAATTATGTGTCAAGTTTACATAACTCATGAGCATTACTTTACTATTATCTATGTACATTATTATGGTCCATCAATATTAAGTTTTCATTTCCATCTATTGCTCTGTTATGATAATGTGCCTATGTCCAGAAGAGGAGTAGGAAGGATGAGGAGGAGAGGAAGACAGTACAAGGATGAAGAAGGAGGAGGGGAAGAAGAGGAAGAGAGAAGAGGAAGACAGTACAAGGATGAAGAAGGAGGAGGGGAGGAAGAGAGAAGAGGAAGACAGTACAAGAATGAAGAAGGAGGAGGGGAGGAAGAGGAGGAGGAGAGGAAGACAGTACAAGGATGAAGAAGGAGGAGGGGAGGAAGAGGAAGAGAGAAGAGGAAGACAGTACAAGGATGAAGAAGGAGGAGGGGAGGAAGAGGAAGAGAGGAGAGGAAGACAGTACAAGGATGAAGAAAGGAGAGGGAAAGAGGAGGAGAGAAGAGGAAGACAGTACAAGGATGAAGAAGGAAGAGGGAACAAGGAGGGAGCGTATTTGTTGAGGTGAGGAGAAGCGTCATTCATTGAGGGGAGGCAAGGCGGCGACCACAGACGAGGAGAGAGGAGCAGGAAACAAGGGAGACATGAAGAGGAAGATGAGGAGGAGGAGAGAGAAAGATAGGAGGACGAGGAGGACACGGAAAAGAAATGAGGAGCAGGAAACAAGGAAGACATGCAGAGGAAGATGAGGAGGAGGAGAGAGAAAGATAGGAGGACGAGGACACGGAAAAGAAATGAGGAGCAGGAAAGAAGGAAGACATGCAGAGGAAGATGAGGAAGAAGAGAAGGAAAGATAGAAGGACGAGGAGGACACGGAAAAGGAAAGAGGAGCAGGAAACAAGGAAGACACGAAAAGAAGGATGAGGAAGAGAAAGAAAAGAGGAGGAAAAGGAGGACAAATAAAAGGAAAGATTAGCAGGAAGGAAGGAAAACACGAAGAGGAAGATAAAGCGGAAGAAAACGAGGAATGAGGAGGAAGAGAATGAGGAAGAAGGAAGAAGAGAAAGAAAGAAAAGAGAAGGACGAAAAGGACAAGGAAAATGAACAACAAACGAGCACTGAAGAAACGATATGAGAAGGACAAAATAGAAAGACAGGAGGACGAAAACAGAGGCAATAACAACAACAACGCCAAATTGCAACAAAAGAGTTAGAGCAAAGATTCAAGACAAGAACAGGAGGAGAATCAAGAAGCAAAGCAACAAAAGAGAAGCAAGAAGAATACAAAAAACGCAGGAGGAGGACAGTAGAAAGCTGAAGAAAATGAGAGAGAGAGAGAGAGAGAGAGAGAGAGGAAGAAAGAAGAGGACGAAGAAGAAGAGAGAGAAGAAGAGAGGAGAGAGGAGAGAAGAAGGAGGAAGAGAGAGAGAGAGAGAGAGAGAGAGAGGAAGCGAAGAGAGGAGCGAGAAGAGAGGAGAGGAGAGCGATGAGAGGAGAGAGAGAAGAGAGAGAGAGAGAGAGCGAAGAGAGGCGAGACGAGAGGAAGAAGAGAGAGCAAGAGGAAACAAGAGAAGACAACGAAAAGAGAGAGATGAGAAGAAGAGAAAGAAGCAAAAGGAGGGAACAAGGAGGACAAGAAGGAAAGGAAGATAGGCAGGAGGAGGAAGGAGAGACGAGAGCGAGAGAGAGAGGAAGAAGAGAGCGAGAGGAGAGAGACGAGAGAGAGAGGAGAGGAGGAGAGGAGAGGAGGAAGAGAGAGGAGAGAGAGAGAGAGGAGCGAGAGCGAGAGAGAGAGCGAGAGGAGCGAGAGAGAGGAGCGAAGGAAGAGATGAGAGCAGACGAGGAGAGACAACGAAGCGAGAAGACAGAGACATAAGAGCCAGAGATGAGAGAAGCAGAGAGCAGAGAGACAGAGGAGAGAGAACGAGAGAGACGAGAGCGAGAGCGAGCAGAGCAGAGGAGAGAAGCGAGAGGAGCGAGAGCGAGAAGGAGCGAAGAGCGAGAGGAGCAGAGAGCGAGAGTGAGGAGAGCGAGAGGAGCGAGAGCGAGAGGAGCGAGAGCGAGAGGAGCGAGAGCGAGAGGAGCGAGAACGCAGGAGAGGAGGTAGCGAGAAGGAGCGAGAGGAGAGAGACGGGAGGAGAGAGGAGCGAGAGAGAGAGAGAGCGAGAGGAGAGGAGCGAGAGGAGAGGAGCGAGAGCGAGAGAGAGCGAGAGAGAGAGAGGAGCGAGAGGAGCGAGAGCGAGAGGAGCGAGAGCGAGAGGAGCGAGAGCGAGAGGAGCGAGAGCGAGAGGAGCGAGAGCGAGAGGAGCGAGAGCGAGAGGAGACGAGAGCGAGAGGAGCGAGAGCGAGAGGCCGAGAGCGAGAGGAGCGAGAGCGAGAGGAGCGAGAGCGAGAGGAGCGAGAGCGAGAGGAGCGAGAGCGAGAGGAGCGAGAGCGAGAGGAGCGAGAGCGAGAGGAGCGAGAGCGAGAGGAGCGAGAGCGAGAGGAGCGAGAGCGAGAGGAGCGAGAGCGAGAGGAGCGAGAGCAGAGGAGGAGAGCGAGAGCGAGAGAGCAGAAGGAGCGAGAGAGCGAGAGAGAGCGAGAGAGGAGAGAGGAGAGAGACGAGAGGAGCAGGAGAGGAGAGAGCGAGAGAGCGAGAGGAGCGAGAGCGAGAGAGAGAGACGAGAGAGAGAGAGAGAAAAAGAGGAGGAGAGACGAGAGAGAGGAGAAGGAGGAGAGAGAGAGAGAAGGAGGAGAGAGAGAGAGAGAGAGAGGAGAGGAGAGAGAGAAGAGAGAGAAGAGAGAGAGAGAGAGAGAGAGAAGAGAGAGAGAGGAATGAGGAACAAGAAGATATGAAGTGAAATTGGAGGGCGCGCGGATGGAAGGGAGTTAGCGCAAGAAGGGAAGAGATAGGGAGAGAGGAGTTAGGAGAGGAGGAAGAGGAGCCTATAGGGAAGAGGAGGGATGAACTAGTGAAGAGAGGATAATGAAGGAAGAAATAGGGAGGGCAAGATGATGAGGGAGGAAGAGGAAGGGAGAGAATAATGGAAGGGAGGCGCAAATGAGGGTAGAGTGAAAGGAGAAGGAAAGGAAAAGTAGGGATGAGAGGAATGCCGAGAAGGAGAGACGAGGTGCAAGAAGTGTGGATGGAAAGGAAAGGGATGATTAAGGAAAGGGAAAGGCGAAGTGAAGAAGAGGGATAGAAAGAAAGTGTAGCAAGAATGGAGACAAAATAACGTGAGCAGCCATGAGAGGGAAGAAGAGGAGGAGGATATGCATAAGGAAATTCAAAGTATAATGACTCTTTGATTCCCCATTATATAAACCTTTAATTAAGCAACGAAAAAGACATTCACTCGTTGATAATATACTTAACGAGAAACATACTGTTGTGACGTCTATACTATATTTATATAATCTATGACGTCTAGAAAGGCTAGAAAAAAGAAATTACAAAAAATGGTAAGAGGATGAATGAAAACGAATGGAGTGCTTGTGAAAAATATTGCAAAATAACTAGAAAATGCGTATTTTTTGTGAATTTTTTTGTCATATAAAACATTTTCTTGTGAAATTCAATTTTTTTTATGAAATCGAAATTTTTCATGAATTCATTTTTTTCATACATTTTTTACTTGAAGATATTTATATTTCCATGAAATAAATTTGTATATAGAGAGAGACAGAAAGACATACATACGGACAAAGAGAAAGACAGACAGACAGAGGTGGGAGGAAGGGGTGGGCAGGAGCAGGAAGACAGTGTGATGTAGTTGTAGGGGACGTATAGGCTCCACAATTAGCGGTGGTGCGCGAGGCTGTCACCGCGGCGAGGCCCTTGTCCTGACGTATTATTCATAGGCCCAGGATTACCCAGGTTGTCACTTAGAGCTTACTCCCCACAACGGCCCAGGAATGGAGGCACAGAGATGGGGGGCCGCACAGTGGACACGCCTTACCTTTATAGGCAACCAAGCCTCCATCATGCCGCCCAAATAAAGACAGTGTTTATATTTCTACATGTACTCGTGTACATAAGGATCTGATTCCGTGCCTGGAAGCAATATACTTATACATAAACATATATTGTACTATATACGTATGTATGTACTATATTTCACCTTCACACAAGACGGTGTCCAAGGGCACTATCATGTACTCTTATATATATAGATGGAAGAATCCAACTGGAAAAAATCATCCCTATAGAAGAGAGAACGGCTCTCCGTCACGGACCAAATAAAACGCGGTGCAATTTAGTCCCCCGGATGGCGACCTTGGGACAGGTGGTGGCCGCCGCGCACCTGGGACGCCTTTTACGGCCCGCCAGGGTTGGCCCGCCACCCATTACAACACAAACATTACGAAAACTCTTTTTTCCTGATGAAATGGTCAAATTAATTTCCTTGTGCCAGAAAAAAACGTCTCGACTTATGTGACTGAATTCCACAAACGTATAGGAAAAATGAGCCCCCGACATCCGTCCCTCAATGCCAGCCTTGTTGTCACGGGTAGGGAGGCGTGACTTGAATGATCACAAAGTACCTGTAATGTGTCTTAAAAAATCATATTTGAGAAAAGTTGATGAACTTCTCCAGGACCTGTACGGTAACTGAGGTCACAAGAACAAGAGAAGGAAGGGTCTTACTAACTTACTTACGTCCAGTATTTATGTGTGAGCTCAACTTTCTCCTTCCATCTCTGTCACTAGGTATATGGAGCGATGCCGGAAGGAGCGGTCAGCGGCGCAATGGGGCGTGGCGGGAGCGTCACGGCGGAGCGGCTGTGTAACTTTACAATATCACTGAATCTTGACGTTGATGGTAAATTGGCTGCTTGGTTGTTTCCGTGAGCATGTGCGAGGGACGTGTGGTGCTGGTGGTGTGCTGGTGGCAGGCTGAGGTGTGTGTTTATGTCTGGTGGAAGTCTATGTGACGTAACATTTTTTTTCTCTCTCTTTTTTTTATGAGCTGATCCGCTTTGGGATATGTATGATGACTATAACATTTTGTGACGGCAGGACTCTTTGTACATTTCAGGAAGAGATACAAAAAATACCTCTTCGCGTGAGATATGGAGGGTAGCCTATGTATTTCTTTTATTATGTGTTCATTAAATCATTCTTGAAACCACACACATGTTCAGTCTTTCCCACACAGCAGCCAACTTAAATGAGTCATTCAATCATTCCACTACTACTTATGAAACTACTCCTGTATTAGAGCGACTACGTATTACTCCTACAGTCGATATGCTGCTGCTGCTGTTAACATTACTGCTGTCTACAATAATCCATACCCGCAATCTATTACAAAGCCATGCAAGTTTCGTGAGTTTCTATGATGTCACTCCACGATCGCAACCGCTCAACATTTCAACCTCCATGTGCTTGCTACCCGTGAATGCAAACTTAGTTCCAATAACTCTCCTGGTGAGGACGGCTTCTGACACTAAGTCCCAGCTTCCTCATTCTCCTCTGAACCAACTCGTGGGACTGAAGGACCCTCGTGCTGTGCGGTGGTGATGAGGAACTGCGTACATACGTCTTTATGGCATGGGTACGAGGCCGCGTGAGAACAGCATGTAGGAGGCGGTGGTGTGATCCGTGAAGGCAGGAACATGATAACAATACAGCTAAGGAAGATGCAGAAATTGATGATGATGATGAAGAGGAGGAGGAGGAGGAGGAGGAGGAGGAGGAGGAGGAGGAGGAGGAGGTAAAATAAAAAATAAACTAACAAAAAAGTGGAACTAAGGAGGTAAATGCATATGCGTGTGTGTGTGTGTGTGTGTGTGGTGTGTGTGTGTGTGTGTGTGTGTGTGTGTGTGTGTGTGTGTGTGTGTGTGTGTGTGTGTGTGTGTGTGTGTGTGTGTGTGTGTGTGTGTGTGTGTGTGTGTAATGGGAGAGGGGGGGTTAACAACACTCTTTTACAAGCTCGCCTCCCTCGGCCAAGTAAGACTCCCCTCCACCGCCCATCAATTAATCACACGCCTGTCGATCAGCCCAATAACCACTATCTCCAATCTTATAGACCAAGAGGAGGAGGACGACAATGACGATAACGACGTGGGCGGAAAAAAGAAGGAGAAGGAGAAGGTATCAGGAAGAGGAGGAGGAGGAGGAGGAGGAGGAGGAGGAGGGCTAAGATTGGAGGAAACTAGGAAGAAAAGAGCTAAGATTTGAGGAAACTAGGAAGAAAAGGGCTAAGATTGGAGGAAACTAGGAAGAAAAGGGCTGAGATTGGAGGAAACTAGGAAGAAAAGGGCTAAGATTGGAGGAAACTAGGAAGAAAAGGGCTAAGATTGGAGGAAACTAGGAAGAAAAGGGCTAAGATTGGAGGAAACTAGAAGAAAAGGCTAAGATTGGAGGAAACTAGAAAGAAAAGGCTAAGATTGGAGGAAACTAGAAAGAAAAGGGCTAAGATTGGAGGAAACTAGAAAGAAAGGGCTAAGATTGGAGGAAACTAGAAAGAAACGGCTAAGATTGGAAGGAAACTAGGAAAGAAAGGGCTTAAGTTGGAGGAAACTAGGAAGAAAAGGGCTAAGTTGGAGGAAACTAGGAAGAGAGAGCTAAGATTGGAGGAAACTAGGAAGAAAAGGAGCTAAGATGTAGGCTAGAAAGGGAATCAGGAAGAAAAGGGCTAAGATTGGAGGAAACTAGAAGAAAAGACTAGATTGGAGGAGACTAGGAAGAAAAGGCTGAGATTGGAGGAAACTAGGAAGAAAAGGGCTGAGATTGGAGGAAACTAGGAAGAAAAGAGTAAGATTGGAGGAAACTAGGAAGAAAAGGGCTAATTGGAGGAAACTAGGAAAAAAGGGTAAGATTAGGAGAAATAGGAAGAAAAGGCTAATAGAAACTAGAGAAAAGGGCTGAGATTGAGGAAACTAGAAGAAAAGGGCTAAGATTGAGGAAACTAGGAAGAAAAGGGCTAAGATGGAGGAAACTAGAAGAAAAGGGCTAAGATTGGAGGAAACTAGAAGAAAAGGGCTAAGATTGGAGGAAACTAGGAAAAAAAGGGCTAAGATTGGAGGAAATAGGAAGAAAAGGCTAAGATTGGAGGAAAACTAGGAAGAAAAGGCTAAGATTGGAGGAAACTAGGAAGAAAAGGGCTAAGATTGGAGGAAACTAGGAAGAAGTAATTGGGCTAAGAAAAGGTAATTGGAGGAGACTAGGAAGAAAAGGGCTGAGATTGGAGGAAACTAGGAAGAAAAGGGCTAAGATTGGAGGAGACTAGGAAGAAAAGGGCTGAGATTGGAGGAAACTAGGAAGAAAAGGGCTAAGATTGGAGGAAACTAGGAAGAAAAGGGCTAAGATTGGAGGAAACTAGGAAGAAAAGGGCTAAGATTGGAGGAAACTAGGAAGAAAAGGGCTAAGATTGGAGGAAACTAGGAAGAAAAGGGCTAAGATTGGAGGAAACTAGGAAGAAAAGGGCTAAGATTGGAGGAAACTAAGGTCAGCCACAAGAGGTTCACAGCCATCTTAATAAGGTCTATGATAAAGCCATCTCAAGGTCTATGATATATGTCTAACTTTGGATTTGCCGTCTTTCAAGCAGCACCAGCAGCCTTGCAAAGCTTTGTGGCTGTGGTCGAGTGTGCAGGCTAGGGTGGCGTGAGAGGAGACCCGTAACAGTCCAAGACCCAACCCAAGACCCAAGGACCAGTGTAGGTCTGCCAAGATGTCCCACCGGAAGGGCTGGCTGATACATCGTTCATGGATCAAAATAAAGCTGATTCCAAGGGTATCATTTCCAAGGTGAAGGAAATATATACAAACGTCTTATGAAGAGTTTCGCTAAATAGGTAAATAGGTAATAATAGTAATAGGTAAATAGGTAATAGTAGTAATAGTAAATAGGTAAATAGGTTATAGTAGTAATAGTAAATAGGTAAATAGGTAATAGTAGTAATAGTAAATCGGTAAATAGGTAATAGTAGTAATAGTAAATAGGTAAATAGGTTATAGTAGTAATAGTAAATAGGTAAATAGGTAAATAGGTAATAATAGTAATAGGTAAATAGGTAATAGTAATAGTAAATCGGTAAATAGGTAATAGTAGTAATAGTAAATAGGTAAATAGGTTATAGTAGTAATAGTAAATAGGTAAATAGGTAATAGTAGTAATAGTAAATAGGTAAATAGGTAATAGTAAATAGGTAATAGTAAATAGATAAATAGGTAATAGTAAATAGGTAATAGTAAATAGGTAATAGTAAATAGGTAATAGTAAATAGGTAATAGTAAATAGGTAATAGTAAATAGGTAATGGTAAATAGGTAATAGTAAATAGGTAATAGTAAATAGGTAATAGTAAATAGGTAATAGTAAATAGGTAATAGTAAATAGGTAATAGTAAATAGGTAAATAGGTAATAGTAAATAGATAAATAGGTAATAGTAGTAATAGTAAATAGGTAAATAGGTAATAGTAAATAGGTAATAGTAAATAGGTAAATAGGTAATAGTAAATAGGTAATAGTAAATAGGTAAATAGGTAATAGTAAATAGGTAAATAGGTAAATAGGTAATAGTAAATAGGTAAATAGGTAATAGTAAATAGGTAAATAGGTAATAGTAGTAATACTAAATCGGTAAATAGGTAACTAATCAATAGGTATCACTATGCTGAGCCTGTTGCCCTATGTACGCCACAACCCTATAGGCATATGGAATACTGGGTATGTTGGGCGCTGGGTGTGGGTGTGGCGAGGGTGGGGGAATGATGGGTGTGGTGGAGAGGGTGTGGGGGAAGGATAGGTGTGGGTGTGGTGGAGAGGGTGTGTGGGAATGATGGGTGTGGGGGAAGGATAGGTGTGGGTGTGGAGAGGATGTGGGAAGGATGGGCGCCGCGTGCTTTCCGGACCCAAACACGAATCCTCGCCGCCAGAAGCCGTAAAGCGTTCACAGGGACGTGATCTAATTCTGCGGCAAGTCAGCACACCTCGTTCATCCACGGTCTGACGTTCGCAAAATTGTCTCGACACTGGCGAGCGTTCCCAAGAAGCCTGAGCCGCGTCTCGGTTACCCTGGAGCGCCAAGGTAGAAAAACGGGGGTGAAGAGAAAATGGTGGAGATGGTGAAGAGAATGCGAGGAAAAAGCTGGAAACAATGTATGGGTATCATATTTTTGTTATGGTATTAAATTATTGAGGTAGAAAGATACAAGTGAATGTCAGGGCAAAGACTACTCTATACTGGACTTGCTACTCGTGCCCCGCGCCAACCCGCCCATGACCAGTGGAGGCCAGTTTTGCGATTCCTGCCATTTTAGAACATTACCCCTATTTCCTTCCTAAGGTGTATCATATATATGAATATACCGTTATCTGTCGTAAATGTTTGTTCTATAATATTAATCAATAAAACGTAAAATACAACTCAAGAAAGCATTATGAGAGAGTGAAAGAATATGCATGACCTCAATATAATACTTAAAAACTCCATTCGGCCATTTTAATATTTTGCGAGAAAACATTTTAGATGAAACATATCAATAGTAAGCGGAGTTCATTAGCTTTCCCCTTGATATATTTCGTTGTCTGGAATAAATGAATCAGAACCATGCATAAATTAGCGTTAACTAAATAAATGAGCATCCCATCCATTCAATATCGGGGTAATTATCCCGATAGATGAGGTTTATTTTTTTTATTTAACGCTAATTATGCATGGCCTCTGATTCATTTATCATAAATCCGCTGATCTCTTCATACACTGTCTGTCCCTCTACTGAATAATTCGCGGCTCCCTCCCCATAACCGGAGACTCGTCCTCCTTATTTCGTGTTCTGACTTCAAGTTTATGCTGCGATCCGAAAACACTTTTCCTTATTTAAATTAATTTAATTATATTAACAAACAAAAAAATTCATAATTAAAAAAAATAAATTTAAAAAAATAATTAAAAAAAAAATACCTTCAAAATACTTTTAACAAATTAATTTATAACATAAGTATTATAAAAAAACTGAAATTAAAATAAAAACCCCCATATCCTGATTTTCGAATTACGATTTTTTTTCCCTCTTATTGCTTGTTTTTCCTCCAGAAAACAACATATGTTTCTCTAACGTATTCTCACTCTACCGAACTCATTGTCTTTAAATTTAAGACTCCCTGTTTTCGCACTTACTGATTTAGTCTTCTGCCCTCTAACGAGATACCCCTGTTGACGAATAGGTTTAACCAGAGGACTATAGGTTATTCACAAGGGAATTAGGTTGAATTGTATTGATTCAGAGAGAAGGGGATTGAGGTCGGGTACGTTAGCGGCGGAGCTATTTAGTAACAAATAACATTTCCTACTGGTCCTTGCATACAGGACTGCTCGTGTGTTTGACGTTCCAAGCACTTTAAATTCTTCTTGGTTAAATGTCGTCGTAAGAGAGACTCTACACATAAAACAGGTACTCAGTGAATGCTTACTACAATAGATATTTCCTGAAGCCTCTCTGCTTGACTTGCGTGTTTTCCATGAAAGACGGGGGATTTTTAAAGATTAGTTTTCAAATATTCAATTCTTTTGCCAATATTTTCATCCACTGCAGACAAATAAAATGATAAACTACATTTTTTTACTTATGAACTGTTTCATTTGTTGTATTGAAGGGTAATTCTGATATGTCCTGAAAAAGTACGAGGGCATTTACGTAAATAATTATATCTATCATTCAGGCTCATAGGCAGAGGATATGAGGCAGCGAAAAGAAACGGCTTGAGCGTGAGCTATTAGAAAACTCCCCCATTGGTTTGGAACTTTGGGGGGGGGGGGGGGGATTGTTGAAATATAATATAATATGAAGGAGTAACGGAGGCAGGTCAAAGCAGTCAAGGTCAAGACAGGGCAAGCAGTAGATTGGTCTCAGTTTTTTTTTTTTTACATCACAAAGGACCTGGGCCAAGGGCAAAAAAAAAAGATAACCCCCAAAAAAGAAATGTGTCTTGGTGTTGTCCATTAGTTGGTCTTCATATAGTCGTCTTTTTCACAAATTTTAATTCATTGTGAATAAAAGTATTCTCTCTCTCTCTCTCCTCTCGTCTCATCTCTTCTCTCTTCTCTCTCTCTAACCCGTCAGGGTGGCTTCGTTGGTATAGCTGCTGGATCGAGTGTAGCGTCCCTGGATTCGGTCAGCTGTTCGAGCCCACCAAAAGTTCGTCCTGGCGTGGTGGCGCTCTGTTAATAGTCAATAACCTGTAGGTTGGTACTTGTCAGCAAAGTTTTCTAGATAGAATCAAAGTATCTTATCTTATCTCTCCTCTCTCTCCGAACCATTCAATCAACATTTGCATTTTTCCTCTTTTTTATTTCTTTAGTTATGCACTATTAGACTCTGCAAACCGTCTATTTTTCGTCATCGTTTCTCTATACGTGCAGTACAAACCAAAATAAGGCTAAAAAGAATGATTATATAACACGACTAACTATAATCCAAGCCTTGCTATGCTAGACTAATTTATTCCTTCTTTTATCGCTTAAATACCCTCATTGTATGCATAATGAACCCTGTACACTGTTATATAGAGACGGACGGGAGGGGAGGGGGGATGGGGGGAGGATAATGATAACTCATTAATAAAATAAGCAGTTTTTTTATGTTACTCCTATAATCCTTTCAATCCTCAGCTAGCCAGCTATTCTTTGTCGTCTTACTCCCACCATTTCTTCTCTCTTAACATAAATCATTATATAAAAAATATATACAAGAACAGAAAAAAAAGATTAAAGCTATCCACCTGTTCACGCCCTTAGCCAAGGGAATGAAGGGAGGGGGAGGGGAAGGGGAAGGGGGGGAGGTTCCTCTTTATCACCTGTTTTCCTTCTTTAGCCTGAGGGAGGAGATAATGGACGGGAGGGCAGGGGAAAAGGGGGAAGGGGAGGTTCCTCTTATCCCCTGTTTCTTTCCTTTCCTTTAGTAGCCAGACGGAAGGAGGTAGATGCGGGAGGGGAGGGGAAGGGGAAGGGGGAGGTTCCTCTTATCCACCTGTTTTTCCCTCCCCTTAGCCATAGGGAAGAGGTAGGATGGACCGGAGGGGGCAGGACAAAAAAAATAAGAGGGGAAGGGGGGAGGTTCCTCTTATCCACCTGTTTTCCTTCCTTTTAGCCAGAGGGGAAGGAGTAGATGGAGCGGGGAGGGGAAGGGAAGGGGAAAGGGGGGAAGGGGGGAAGGGTTCCTCTTATCCAACCGTTTCCTCCGTTAGCCAGAGGGAAAGGAGATAGATTGGACGGGAGGGGAAAGGGGAAAAGGGGGAAGGGGGAGGTTCCTCTTATCCACCTGTGTTTCCTTCCTCCCCTTAGCCAGAGGGAAGGAGGTAGATGGACGGGAGGGGGAGGGGAAGGGACAGGGGGGAGGTTCCTCTTATCCACCTGTTTTCTTCCTTTAGCAGAGGGAAAGAGGTAGATGGACGTAGATCGGCAGCGGGAGGGGGAGGGGAAAGGGGAAGGGGGGAGGTTCCTCTTATATATCCAACTGTTTTCCTTCCTCCCCTTAGCCAGAGGGAAGTAGGTAGATGGACGGGAGGGGGGGGGAAGGGGAATAAAAGAGAAATGGGGAAGGGGGGAGGTTCCCCTCTATCCACCTGTTTCCCTTCCTTTATGACCAGAGGGAAGGAGTAGCTGGCGGGAGTGGGAGGGGAAGGGGAGGGGGAAGGGGGGAGAGGTTTTCTCTTATCCACCTTTTCCTTTCCTCTAGGCCATAGGAAGGAGGTAATGGACGGAAGGGGGAGGGGAAGGGGAAAAAGTTAAAAAAGAGGGAAGGGGGGGAGGTTCCTCTTATCTCCCTGTTTCACTTCCTTTAGAGCCAGAGGGAAGGAGTAGATGGAGCTGGAGGGGGATGGGTAGAAGGGGAAAGGGGGGGAGGTTCCTCTTTATACCACCTGTTTCCTCCTTCCCTCCCCTTAGCCCAGGGAGGGAGGTAGATGGACTGGGTAGGGGTGAGCCAAGGGGAAAGGAGGAGAGGAGGAAGGGGCAGGGGGAGGTTCCTCTATTATCCCCTGTTTTCCCTTCCTTTTCCTTCCTCTTTTCCTTCGCTTTAGCCATAGTGAATAGGTAGAATGGACGGAGGGGGAGGGGAAGGGGAAGTGGGGGAGGTTCCTCTTATCCACCTGTTTCTTCCTTCCTTTAGCCCATAGGGAAAGGAGGTAGATGGACGGGAGGGGGAGGTGACGGGAAGGGGGGAGTTTCTCTTATCGCCCCTGTTTCCTTTCCTTTTAGCCAGAGGGAAGGAGGTAGAGGTTGGACGGGAGGGAAGGGGAAAGAAAAGAAAAGAAAGGGGAAGAACAAAGGTGGGAGGTTCTCCTCTTATCCCCCTGTTTTTTTCCCCTTCCCCTTAGCCAGAGGGACGGAGGTAGATATGGACGGGGGGAAGTAGGGAGTTGGGAAGTAGGGGGAAGGGGGGGGGAGGTTCCTCTGATCCACCTTGTTTCCTTATCCTTTAGCCAGAGTGGAGGATGTAGATGGCTGGAGGGGTAGGAAAGTAGTAAAGTAGTATTTAGGAGATAAGAAGGAAGGCAGAGATTTTTTTTTTTTTTTTTTTTTTTTGTGGGTTTTTTTTTTAATAATTTTATGATAGGATAGGAGTATCAGGCGCTAGGGGACTCGTCCAAGTGCCACGTGGCTGAAGCCTAGCCACCGTGACAATCTTGTTGCACTGAACCTCTAAACGTGAACACCGGGAACATGACATCCCCGGCCAGTACTTCACGCCTCCTCGGGAACTCTCCCACAAAAAACCCGCGGATAATTTTGTTGGTAAGGATCTATAAGGGAATCGAACCCACACCTTTTGTGCTGGATGTATTGAAACAACCACACTTTTTACCACTGAGCTATTCAGCCCCAGGGAAAAATAGTAAGAAGATCTTTAAAAAACACCTTCAACCCAAAGAAGGTTAGGGTACTGTAGCTACTCGGCTAACTAACCTCCACCTGAGGAACAGACACTCAGACAGTCAGAGAGAGGAATGAGCTAAGAGGATTATTTATTTTATATAACATACTTACATAATGCTTATGAGGTGAATAAAGTGAACGATTAAATAATGTCCCTGTTAACACACCATCACCGGCGGTATAGGATTTGTTATGATGGTCAGGCGGGTCGCACCAGCCACCTGGAGCCTTCCTTTACTGGTTAATAATGGACGAACACACATGTAATGCTTCCTTCCCATGTATTTTGTTGTGATCATTGCATTTATATGTAAATATATCACGAAAGAGTAAAGATTACGATGCGCCAGAAAGGTTGTATTGTAGATCCAAGAAGCGGAGCAAGAGCGGTGCGAGAACTCAGATTTTTGGCGGTGGCTCCAGTTGATGATTCGACCATCACTCTTTCGTTGCGGGAAACCTGAAGTGTTTGGTTTGATTTGTGTGTGGTACTAATTGTGTCTGGGTGCGTGTACTGTGTGTGGTGGTGTGTGTGTGTGTGTGTTGTGGTGTGTTATACTGTTTGTGTGTTGTGGTGTGTGTGTGTGTGTGTGTGTGTGTGTGTGTGTGGGGGGGGGGGGGTTGTATGTATTGTGGGTGTGTACTGTGTGTATGGTGTGTGTTTTGTTACTAATTGTGTGGCGTGCGTGTACTGTGGGGGGTGTGTACTGTGTGTGTGTATGTATGTGTGTGTGTGTGTGTGTGTGTGTGTGTGTGTGTGTGTGTGTGTGTGTGTGTGTATAACACACACACACACACACACACCACACATACCACACACCCACACAAACACACCCACCCACACACACACACACACACACACACCACACACCACACACCACACACACACACACACAATTAAAAAGCCCTGAATCGGAAAACCTGCTGGAGAAGCGGAGAAAGGGTAAAGAAGGAAGAAGGGAAGGAATGAATGTAGTACAGAAGGAGAGGAAAATTAGGAACACAGTAAGGAAGTATATATGTAGGTACGGTAGAAGGGAAGGAGGAAGGAATATAAGAAGAAGAAGGAAAGTAGGAACAGAAGGAAGGAAAGTATCTAGTTCGGTAAGAAGGACGGAAGGGGGAAGAAAACTCTAGGCAAAAAGGATAGTAGGAAAGGAAGGAAGGCAAGAAAACTAGGAAAAAAAAAAGGATAGGTAGGAAGGAAGGAAGGGGAGGTGTGTCAGTGTGTTGGGGTGGGAGGGGGTGATGTGAGACTTGCAGGAGGGGTGGTAGGGTTGTTAAGGGTTGAAGTGGGTGTGGCAGGTGGCAAGGTATAAGGTGTATATATGGTTGGGGGTGGCAGGGTGATGTGACTTGCGGGTGTGGCAGTGGGGTGGTAGGGTAGAAAGGGAAGGAAGAAAGGGTATTTAGACTATAGGTGTGGTGGGTGTCCGAGAGGTGGGGGTGGCAGGGGGTAGGGCGGTAGGGTGTAGGGTTGAAGGGTGTGTGGGAGGTGGCAGGGTGTAAGGTGTGAGTGGATCTGGTTTTGTCTCCTTTCACCTGTGGGGGAGGCGTTGGGTTACCTGGGGGGGGGGGGCCAAACTGCGGTTTTTCCTCACCTGGGCCAGGTGAGGAATCACGAAATATATCAATGGAAGCTCATATAATTCCGCGCTTCTATTGTGATATGTTTCATGTAAAATGTTTTCTCCAGCAAAATATTAAATGGCGAAGAGTTTAGTGACTAGTTAACTTCATCCATTTTCTTTCACTCTGTCCATATGTCTTTTCTTTTAGTGTAATTTTACAGTTTTTTTATTTGATAATATTATAGAACAAACATTTACGAAGATAATGGTATATCATTTATACTGATAAACCATAGGAAGGGAAATGGGAGTGATGTTCGAAAATGTCAGGAATCGCAAAACTGGCCTCCACTGGAAATAGCTCAAAATGAGTAGCAAGTCCAGTATACAGTAGTCTTTGGTCAGGGGTTTCTTATGCTGCGTTACATAAGGAACTAATAAGGTTCAATAAGGTTCCTATAGGTACCAATGGAGCTCATGCCTTCCTATGCACATCATTACTCTTACTGAATTCACTCACCTTGAACACATAACCTATAGGTCTCCTGGTATCTGTTCTTCCTATGTATTCCTATGTATTAAAACGATCGATTCGTAGCATTTCTGAATTGCTGACTAGCAGAGCAATCATTTTCCGGTCCCAGACGACTCGCCGATACCTGGCACGTTAAAAAAACCAAAGTATGCGTTACACACTGCTATCATCATAAATTAATAACGCTAACAAGAAAGTTTTGTATATACGGCCCAATTTTTTAGCTATCATTTAAAGGGCGGGCAAACTGCATAATATATGTATCGCCTTCCTGGATTAAAGCGCCAGGCGGGCATCCAGAACGCTTAACACACGCGGACTAACCCGTAACTCACGCTGCCTGCCGTACCCGAAATGTCAGGACCTCCAGCTCTTGGTGGTGAGAATGCCAAGGCGTGAGCGTCAGTTCTGGCCCTTAAATACTCAACAGTGGCCACTCAGATACTTCCTCCCTCCGCAGAGCCCTTTCTAATCTCCCTCTATCCCTTACCATATTCCCCTTCACTTCCCCTTGTCCTCTTCATCCCCTTCCTCCTCCCTCTATCCCCTTCCTCCCTCTTCCTCTATCCCCTTCCTCCCTCTATCCCTCCCTCTTCCTCTATCTACTTCCTCCCTCTTTCTCTATCCCCTTCCTCCCTCTTCCTCTATCCCCTTCCTCCCTCTATCCCCTCCCTCCCTCTGTTCCTCCCTCTTCCTCTATCCCCTTCTTCCCTCTTCTCTATCCCCTTCCTCCCCTCCCTCTTCTCTATCCCCTTCGTCCCTCTTCTCTATCCTCTTCCTCCCTCTTCCTCTATCCCCTTCCTCCCTCTATTCTTCCTTACTGAGGCCACGACCACACGAGGATGAAGAAATCTAATTGGATGCAAACTTGCACTTCTTTTACACCCACGCTAAATGTGCAGTTTCTATTGGCTCAATGTTGAGAATTTTAGCGTTATCTCGCGTGCTTTAGAAAATAGTCAACATTTTCGTGTATTTTTCGAGAAGAAAGGCTGGTGGGAAACAAAGACTTGGGGTAAGGAGGGAAGAGGAAAGAGGAGCCTGTAGGAAGAGAAAGTGGAAAGGGAGTGATGGCCGGAAGGGGGAATGAAGGGAGGATGGGAAGGGACACGAGAATGACGCAAGAAAGGAGAGGACGAGATGACTGATGGAAAATCTGAGGCTGGATATGAAGGACGGATGGAAGGAAGGGATGGACGGACGGACGGACGGATTAAGGGATGGATGGATGAATGGATGAATAAATGAATGAATAGATTGATGGATGGATGAAAGGAGACACTATGAGAGGGAGAAAAATAAAAACAGGAAGATAATGAATGCGAAAGTGGAGAGACGACAGAAAGAAGTTACAATAGAGGTGGACAGATTGACAGGGAAGGGAGGGAGGAAAGGAGAATGAAGGCAGTGGAAGGGAGAATGACAGGAGTGTGAGAGAGGAAGAGAGAAATAAGGGATGAATAGGGAGAGTGAGGGCGGGAGGGGAAAAAGGGAGGTAGCGAAGGAGGGCGGAAGGAAGAATGACAGTCTAGGAGGGGAGACAGAGGGGAGACAGAGGGACAGCGGAAGGAGTAGAGGGGAGACAGTGAGAAAACGAGAGTGGAGGAAGGGGAGATGGGAGGGAGGGAAGACACGAACAGAGAAAGAAGAAGTGAACAAGTGAAGATAACGAGAGGGAAGGACAGAGAAAAGGGCAGAAAGAGGTAAAAGGTGTAGAAGACAAAGAAGAGAGAGAGAGAGAGAGAGAGAGAGAGAGAGAGAGAGAGAGAGAGAGAGAGAGAGAGAGAAGAGAGAGAGAGAGAGCACTAGAGAGAGAGAGAGGAGAGAGAGGGGAGAAGCAATAAAAACAAAAAAGGAGGAAAAGAGGAAGGTAAAGAAGAACCAGCAGAAGGAAAATAGGTAACCAAGGGGAAAAAAAATAAGGGGAAAGAGGTCCTGAGGTAAAATATTATGTACAGGTGATCCATTATAACGGTGAACTATCTATTGTTGCCTCGAGACACTTCCCTTCCGCTCCACACACAGGGAGGTGGAGGGGTGGAGGCGAGAAGGTTGGTGGAGGTTGAGGGTTGGGGGAGGAGTCTTTACATGGAAATGATTAGAGGTATGGGGGTGGGGTAATTGCATTGGAGGGGATGTGGGAGCAGTGGGTTTGACACTAGGGGCATGGTGGGCAAGGAGGGTGGGTGTGTTATGATGTTAGTCCAAAGGATTGTCCGCGATGACGCAATGGGGGGGAGAGAGGAATGTTCTTGACGGGGGGTGACGCTATAAGAGGGTGGAGGAAGTGCCGGGAAGGGAGTTGTGAATGACAATGTTTCATATAAAACAGAGAGTGAGAGAGAAGATAGAAGGAGAGAGAGAGAGAGGAGAGAGAGAGGAGAGAGAAGAAAGAGAGAGAGAGATAGAGAGGAGAGAGAGAGAGAGAGAGAGAGAGAGAGAGAGAGAGACAGGATAGAGAGAGAGAGAGAGAGAGTAGGGAGAGGAGGGAGAAGAGAGAGAGAGAGGAGAGGAGAGGAAGGAGGGGTAGGCTGAGAGGAGAGAGAAGAGAGAGGAGAGCGAAGAGAGAGAGAGAGAGAGAGGAAGAGGAGAGAGCAGAGAGATAGAGAGAGAAGAGAGAAGAGCGAGAGAGAAGAGAGAGAGAGGGAGAGAGAGAGTAGAGAGAGAGAGAGAGAGAGAGAGAAGAGAGTGAGATCCGAGACACACAGAGATAGATAGAAAGACACAGAGGACAGAAGAAGGACACATCCATAGACCACTGTATTATACACTATGACAACAGACCAAAGCAAAGAGAGGAGATCACAAAACAACAAAGGAAAGAGAGAGAGAGACAGAGAAAGAGAGAGACAGACAGAGAGAGACAGAGAGAGAGAGAGAGAGACAGAGAGACAGATTTTTTTTATTTCCTATCCCACATAGACACAAAGCCACACCCACCTGGAGCCAAAGCGAAGGTCATGGTCCTCTGGCTCATAGCTCTCTGATCAGTGTCTCATGTCAGGGCCTCTAGGTGTGAAGGAAGGAGAAAATGTAACCATAAAGACACAAATTTGCGGCCCCCCATTATAGGCCGAGTGACTGCCGCGCCCCGAGTCCTGGTAGGCCTAATGGCACGCATCACTTTGCCTCACCCATTAGTTGGACGTGTGAATGTGGGTTGAATGAGGTCACTGGTGCGTCCTGACCTCCGCGGGGGATCTCTATCTATACTTAGCTTATAGGAGGGGAAAGAGGCTTATAGGAGGGGAAAGAGGGGTCGTAGGGGGGGGGGGTTGGGAGGTTGTAGGGGTCACTAGGGAGCTGCTTTACATTCGGTGGGGGTATTGGTAGGGGGAGGAGGGGTTGAAAGGGGGTAAAGAGGGGGTGATTTGGTAAGCTGTGTTTGGGTAGATAAGAGGATCATGTTATATACTCGTATCTCATATTAATACGAATAACAATAATATACCATCGGATGCCATATTATTTTTTTCTTTAGTATTTGATTTGACGTTAATGTTGAAGATATGTTTATGTAATATCAGGGATCTCTCTCTCTCTCTCTCTCTCTCTCTCTCTCTCTCTCTCTCTCTCTCTCTCTCTCTCTCTCTCTCTCTCTCTCTCTCTCTCTCTCTCTCTCTCTCTCTCTCTCTTTACCTTGGTCTTTTCCAGAAAAAAATAAAGGGTTTGTCTCAGTATTTCTTCTCATCACTTATTTTTTTCTTTTTCCTTACTTACCTATTCTCTCTCTCTCTCAGAAATAAAGTAAAGCAGCTCAGCCGTAACTAGTGACTCAGATTACGTATGCTATTGACGATCTGTCCCCGTCAACCCTCCCTCGCGTGCCGTCCACAGGTTTGCATGCAGCGTGTGTTTTACGTCTCAAATGACGGTGCGAGCGATGTGACACCGCCCATACTTACCAAGGTATACGCATGAAGGGTGGTGAGGAGAGGGGGGAGGCTATACGCATGCAGGATGGGGAAGGTAGGGTGGGAGGCTATACGCATGCAAAGGTGGGGAAGGTAGGGTGGGAGGCTATACGCATGCAGGGTGGGGAAGGTAGGGTGGGAGGCTATACGCATGCAGGATGAGGAAGGTAGGGTGGGAGGCTATACGCATGCAGGGTGGGGAAGGTAGGGTGGGAGGCTATACGCATGCAGGGGTGGGGAAGGTAGGGTGGGAGGCTATACGCATGCAGGGTGGGGAAGGTAGGTGGAGGCTATATACCATGCAAGGTGGTGGAAGGAGGGTGGGAGGCTATACCCATGCAGGGTGGGGGGGGGGGCCAGGGGTGGTGAGGGGTCGGGTGGGAGGCTTTTACGCATGCAGGGTGGGGAAGGTAGGGTGGGAGGCTATACGCATGCAGGGTGGGGAAGGTAGGGTGGGAGGCTATATACGCATGCAGGTGGTGAGGGGTCGGGTGGGAGGCTATATACGCATGCAAGGTGGTGAGGGGTCGGGTGGGAGGCTATATACGCATGCAAGGTGGTTGGGGGAAGGTGGGAGGCAGCTATACACTCCCTCCCTCACGGTGGTGTATACATGGTGAGAGGGATCGTGAAGGGGTCATATTCACTGCGTAGCGTCGGGAAGAGTGAGTAATCGATATTGTACAGTGTTCTGTAATGGGTCTGGATGTACTAGAACTAGACTAATGCACTGTACTTGTGGCAACAATGGGCTGGATATAGTAAAAAGGATGTCTCTTTTCCATTTTATTATACATTATGCGTT
>JACEEZ010002038.1:30000-65000 GCA_016584305.1 Chionoecetes opilio | reverse complement strand
CCCCCCCCCCCCGGCACTGTGGCGGTAATTAGCTGACCTGCTGACACTCACGTAATAATTGATCAAAGAGGAATATCTGGCGCTAATATGATGCAATTACCTTGTTTTGATGAGGCATATGTAATTATACACCGCCACTATTAGTTATAATCTGCCCAGCTGCTTCTACCTGTACCTACCCCTTTGGCATCACGCGACCTCTTCTTCCTTCCTCCTCCTCCTCCTCCTCCTCCTCCTCCTCCTCCTCCTCCTCCTCCTCCTCCCCTCCTTTATATCTGACTTGTGACAACGAGAGCATCAACACTACTCCTCTAACCCTACAATTCCCCTCCCCAACACCACCTCCTCCCCGTCAACGACCAGTGTTTCCTCCCTCACCCCTTCCTCCTTCACCCCCAACCCCTTCCCCATCACCCCCGCGGCAGGAGTCACGCACCACGAGCCAGTCCACTCCATTGCGCCTCTGATAATCTCTTTTCAATGGGTCGCAATGGTGTCTGGCGGTCATAACGTGGCTGCATGCACCGCTCTCGCCATTACCGCCTATTAGTGAAGCCTTGACTGTAACGCGGCCAAGCCTACGCACCACGCTCGTCATCTATCGTGTAACACAGATTCCCAGAGAGAGAGAGAGAGAGTAGACTTCGTAAAATTGAAGCATGTATTAAATAATATGTAAGCAATAATATATAATCAAGCAACGTTCCCCAGGTAGAGGACACGTAGAATTACTAAAGGGTGATGAAAGAAAGGATGATGCTGACAGCTTAATGGCATGATCAAAGCATTACGATATACAAAATAAATACCTCTGTTTAGTGTTTAGTTCCAAGGTTTTTTGTATATGGATGGCATGAGTGGCGGAGATGACAATAAATAATTAACAAGTGTAATAACAATGATAGCTGAACAGGAACAGTGAGGGTGATAGTTTCGCATGAGTAATAAAGATAATAATGATATCCCTTCACGCCCAGACTTTTCCTCTGCTATAAAAAAATTGTGCGTTTTCGAGCCATATAATTACGAAAAGTAACTGAATATACCAAATTAGTTAGTCGACAAGGATACTAAATAGGTCACATCTATAAAATATTGCTTATATTCACTAAAAATCGTCTAATGGTACCCAAATTACAATGGAAATTACGTTCTGGGTCTCAAGGGGTTAAGCATGAGTATCGACCACCACAGAAGAACAATGACAGCGAAGATGGAATAGATACGAAAAAGTTTCATAACCATTCTATTTCTAGGGACCATTTATAATATTTTTCGCCCTGTCATTTTTTTGCATAGTCGCGCGGCTGCCATTGATATATATACTCATTACTCTGCGCTTGTCAACAGCACTTTATGGGAACAAACCAGACTTATGGCTCTATGTCATTGTAAGGCTTATTAATGTGTGTGTGTGTGTGTGTGTGTGTGTGTGTGTGTGTGTGTGTGTGTGGGGTGTGTGTGGTGTGTGTGTGTGTGTGTGTGTGTGTGTGTGTGTGTGTGTGTGTGTGTGTGTGTGTGTTGTGTGTGTGTGTGTGTGTGTGGTGTGTGTGTGTGTGTGTGTGTGTGTGTGTGTGTGTGTGTGTGTGTGTGTGTGTGCGTGTGTGTGTGTGTGTGTTTGAGTTCAACACTAAACACTAAGGATTTACAAACCATCCTGACAATAAACATACCCATTTCAATCTAGCTATTCCCTATACCCACCCACGCCCTGACTCAACACACCCATCCACTTACCCACACTCATTAGTCCTGTCATCATCCACTAACGTACCCTCTTCAACAGTCTACCCACTTCGCCTCTACCATCCACCCACTCCACTGGCAATCAATCCACCTTCCCAACCCTCTTCAACAGTCCACCCACTCACCTCTACTACCATCCATCCCATCCACCCATTCCACAGGCCATCCACCTTCCCGGCCCTCTTCAACAGTCCACCCACTTCACCTCTACCATCCACCCACTCCGCAGGGCATCCACCTTCCCGATCTCCTTCAGCCACGGGTGACGCAGACCTCGACGCAGACCACTCACATCCCTTCGGCGTCCTCACAAGTCGATATAAGTCCATGCAAAGACCCCACAACAATAACACTACTGCGCCGTCAGCCCCAGTAATGCAATAGACGGCATTACCTTCACAATGTCAATATTATCCTTCCAAGATGGAGGGGATGTCTGCAGCGACGACCCCTCCCTCTCTATACCCCACCATCACCCTCTTCCCTCTCCTCCACCATATACCACCATCATCACCCCCTTCCCTCTCCCCCTCCATACCCAACATCACCCCCACCACCATCACCCTCTTCCCTCCCCCCCACCATCACCCCTTCCCTCTCCCCCACCATACCCCATCATCACCCCCTTCTTTTTCTCCCCCACCATATCCCACCCTCTTCCCTCACCACCACCATACCCCACTATCACCCCCTTCCTTTTCCTACCCCATCATACCCCATCATCACCCTCTTCCCTCTCCCCCACCATCCATCACCCTTTTCTCTCCCTCTCCACCACCACCACCGCTTTTTCTTCGGGTAAAACAAAATTATCATCGGCAAATACTTAACACGCGTCGCGGTATTCTTAGCTAGTTGGTTTGCTATGAAGTGTGTCCCAGGGTTCTTGTTTTCTTTGGGTGTTTGGATTGTGCGCTCTTGCGGTTCGGAGAGGAACTAATTCAATTTGGACTGTATAAAATGGGGAAAGTGTTTTCTTTGTCTCGATTGAATTTCCGCTCACAGGACACACAGGCGCGACTCTTCCACGTCACCAGATCTTTGTGAGGGGAAGGACAGCTCGCACCACCCATTGCAAGCCACCCTAGTTGTGTTTTCCAGAGTGCGATCACCTATTTTACTCCTAAGGTGAGTATGTGGAGGGAGGGGGAAAGAGAGGGAAGAGAGAGGGAAGTGAAGAGGGGAGAGGAGGGGAAGTGAGGGAAGAGGGGAGGGGAGGGGAAGGGGAAGAGAGAGGGAAGAGGGGAGGGGAGGGGAAGAGAGGGGAGAGGGGAGGGGAGGGGAAGGGGAAGAGAGAGGGAAGAGGGGAAGATGTAAGAGGGGAAGAGAGAGGGAAGAGGGGAAAAGAGGAAAGGGGAAGAGAGGGAAAAGGGGAAAAGAGGGAAGAGAGAGAAGGGGAAGAGGGGAGGCGAGGGAAATGTGTAAACGGGAGAACAAAAAATAAAAGGACTAGCGAGATCGACTTGTAATCATGGCCGGGCGATGAATGCATGAGCGGAGAGTCAAGGGCGAGAGTCAATAGTCGAGGTGGTGCAACGCGTGCATTTACATAGATATTGACAGCGGGTCCAGTCTCTCTCTCCTTAAAACACCATGCCAGGAGGGGCGGGGGTGAGTCCTGTAAACGACCCATACACGCCCTTTGTCCTGCACGCCCGCGACCCCTCATGCCCTCACGCCCGCCAATTAGTAATGAAGTGTGCAAAGTATGGAACAAGTTATACAGGTACGGAGGACTATGAGACTAATACTTGTGTGTGTCTAACTGTCTATGCTGTTTTTTTTACTACGGTGAAAAATCCTGACCCTTTGCTGATTACTGACTTATATTTGATGCCAAGAGAAGGGAATACTACGGTTCTTCTTAATTACAGTTGTATTGTATCATAGTTAACCATATTATCAGGTAAATAGAGGCATAACTTTAAGCATGAGACCTTAAAATAGAATGGAATTTTCGCCTCGCTGAAAAAAATAGACTAGAGGTAAGCACCAAGGTAGAGTGAGGGAAGTGCGATAAATGAACCTTCTATTTACGAATCCTGGTAAGTTAACCCATTCAGACCCAGATTTTTCCTTTGCTATATAAAAAATCGTCTGTTGTTACTCATAAAATTACGAAAAGTAACTGAATAAACCGAATTAGTTAGTCGACAAGGATACTAAACAGGTCATATCTATAAAATATTGCTTATATTCACTAAAAGTAGTCTAATGGTGACCAAATTACATTGGAAATTACGTTCTGGGAAGGGATTAAGGACATGTGGATCTCAGGTGTCGCAGGGTATTTTATGAGCAGACAAAGACCGTCACACTCATAACGGTACGAAAAGATCCTCACACTTACCGCCGAACCCTTGCCCTGCAGCGCTGTAACCTGCCGTGCTTGTTGTTTTGTGCAGATCAGGAAAGAATAGACAATGGAAGGGTCGATGGAGAGGGATTGGACACGATGAACAGGGAGAGACTTTTATATATTTCTATAGACTTGAGGACTTGTACTGACTGACTGACTGAGTGAGTTGACTTGAGGTAAATACACAGTGCTGAGACTACAAACTTAATGCTGACATTATTATACATCTACTGCATAATCTGTTATATTCATTGTTGAAGCCTCGATAAAACATAAGCACATAAGAGAATAAGAAAATAAGGAAGCTACAAAAGGCCGTGAAACCTACACGTGGTAGTTCCTGTGACTAAAAAGTACATCCCTGTTCCTCCTATCTAGGCTAAAGCCTTTGTGAGGACTACGTTTCCATGTACAAAATAAGCCAAATACTTAAGAAATCAAAACTTTAAAGTAGCTCAGGCATCCTGCATTTACTCATCACGTGCGTAAATACAGCATGAAATAGCTTGGCAGTAAAAATGTTATCTCGATTAACTTCACCACAAAAGCTCTCAACTATTCCTGCCTCAGTCACCGCCGCGCTACCAGAGTGAAAGATGTCCTTCTGTCCCGTCAGGATGAAAGAGCATGAGTCATCCCCCTCGGCAAAGAGACATGGCTGGTCCTTCTTGCTACACTACTCCATATCCTCAATACTCCCACTCCTCTCCTCGCTAAGTCAATCCATCCTCCACCTCTAAAACATGCCTGGATATGCAGTTCTTATAAAATCCTGGATATGCAGTTCTTCTTCTCAGTTCTAAAAGTTCTTCTTGCTGCTTCCTTTATAGTCCTTCTTGCTGCACTATTCCATATCCTCGACTCTCCATATCCACATCCTCACCCTCTCCTCGCTGAATCAATCCACCCTCCACCTCAAAAACATGCCTGGAGTAGCATATACACTCCCATATACTCCACACTCCACACTCCACTATACATATCATCAACACTCCCACCCTCACCCTCTCCACGCTGAATCAATCCACCCTCCACCTCAAAAACATGCCTGGAGGAGCATATACACTCCCATATACTCCACACTCCACTAATACATATCATCAACACTCCCACTCTCACCCTCTCCACGCTGAATCAACCCACCCTCCACCTCAAAAACATGCGTGGAGGAGCAAGGCGATGTGCATGTCCTCCCCTCTGCCCTGTTTAACCCAACCCGCTCCACACAACTTGTCATCATCTGGTCAACAATTGCATTTCTACAGTTTAAAACAAATAGTGTGGGAGTCACCGTCAGATACATACGACATTCTAAATAGATCAGAGGGGACGCGTGAGTGGTAGTTAGTGTTTCCCAGCGCTTGGTGGTGGTGGTGGTGGTGGTGGTGATCAGGAGACACAATACAACACTATACTGGTGGACATACCCTCCCGCCCTCCTCCACCCACACCCACCCCACCCCTCCACACCCTCCTCCACCCACCACAACTGTTCTTTTTAGTCACGTGAGGTGATTCTGTAGACGCTTCTGACATGAACACACACACACTCTCTCTCTCTCTCTCTCTCTCTCTCTCTCTCTCTCTCTCTCTCTCTCTCTCTCTCTCTCTCTCTCTCTCTCTCTCTCTCTCTCTCTCGTGATAATTCATTGGACAAGTTTGTGTGTGTGTGTGTGTGTGTGTGTGTGTGTGTGTGTGTGTGTGTGTGTGTGTGTGTGTGTGTGTGTGTGTGTGTGTGTGTGTGTGTGTGTGTGTGTATGTGTGTGTTATTCCTTTCCAGCCTCCCTCACCCCCCCTCAGTGATGACCCGACTGAGTGGCCTTGACAAACACGCATACCGGCCACTCTCCATTGCGTTGCACTGATAGCGATGATGCTTAACTCTTTGCCTCCCACACAACCAGATGAAACACACGAATTATCCCTTCATTACGCTCACTCAATTTCGACAGTACTTTGCTGTGTTACTCAATTTCCCTTCCTTTTCCCGTCCTATCACTTATTTACTCTCTATTTCCCTTCCTTTTCCCGTCCTATCACTTATTTACTCTCTATTTCCCTTCCTTTTCCCGTCCTATCACTTATTTACTCTCTATTTCCCTTCCTTTTCCCGTCCTATCACTTATTTACTCTCTATTCCCTTCCTTTTCCGTTATCACTTACCACCCTTCGTCCTATCACTTATTTACTCTCTATTTCCCTTCCTTTTCCCGTCCTATCACTTATTTACTCTCTATTTCCCTTCCTTTTCCCGTCCTATCACTTATTTACTCTCTATTTCCCTTCCTTTTCCCGTCCTATCACTTATTTACTCTCTATTTCCCTTCCTTTTCCCGTCCTATCACTGATTTACTCTCTATTTCCCTTCCTTTTCCCGTCCTATCACTTATTTACTCTCTATTTCCCTTCCTTTTCCCGTCCTATCACTGTATTTACTCTCTATTTCCTTCCTTTTCCCGTCCTATCACTGATTTACTCTCTATTTCCCTTCCTTTTCCCGTCCTATCAATTTTTCTTCTTTTAGTTCAGTCAAATTAGGACATTTCGTCGGAAAAAAATAGGGGAGAAATGAAATTTGGAGGGTGCATTTCTGAAAACTAGCTAATCATCATAGTAAAAGTCCCCATGAATCCAACTGGAGCATTTTCCGCTAGAGGGCCAAATCCAAGATGGTCGCCATTTCTACAAAATACAAGATATTTTTGGTTGTGCACACAGTAGAAAGGTGTTTTTGGTGTCAAAATATACATTTCAGGGTCAAGGAATTCATTACACACTAACAAAAAAGTGACACTTTTGTATTTCACATAGTTGCAAAAAAATCTAATTCGAGTGCATCTCTCTTGCAGCGGTCATGGAGAAGCTGAATAATGTTATGAGTGAGGCAGCAAGGCTCAGTCGAACAGCAAAACTGTGGGCACAATACTATAACCAAGTAATGTTGATGCATCAATTTGTATGTGCTGAGCGTTATGGTGATTGGGCCTTGCACCTTGATACTGTTCGTGAAATGCTTCCTCATTTCCACGCAGCTGGGCACTTAGCATATGCAAAATATGCTCATCTGTACGTGCAGCAGATGTCTCACTTAGAGGAGAAGATGACAGAAACCGAGTTCCATCAATTTACATCACTAGGGAATTTCACTGTTCGGCGAAGTGATAAATTGTGGGAAGGCATATGGACTGACATGACAATTGAGCAGGTGCTGATGCGTGCACTGAAAACTTCTGGAGGGGTTACTTGTGGTTGTGGAATGATAGATGTTGTTTTGAGTCATTGGGTAGAGGGCATGCCTGTTTGCACATAACTAATACATCGCTTTGAAGAGTTCTGTGGCAGTCATTTCTCTACATTTGAACAACATGTTGATCTCAGACAGTCACATCAACTGCGAGACAAAAAGGATGTTGAAAAGCTGAGAGAATGGCTTTCTGTACACCACCCACTGCCACAGAACCAAGAACTGATGTCCATAGCTACAGGTGTTGTCGCTAATGAAGCTATTAACTGTGATGCAGCAGTGGAAATTGGCACTCAGGCAATGAACAAGCTGGTAGGAAAACCATTTGGAGATGTTAAGTTGCGTCGCAAAGACAGAGTTTTACCCCTTGGAGCTGTAAATAACTCTGTGAAGGTCCGAGACGAAGTCATTCCTGTGAACACCATGTAACTATTTAACAAAATCATTTGTGTGGTAAAATCTGATGCAGATTTCGCTTCACACCTAGAGTACGAATTGGCTCCTCGTCCTCTCTCGTTGTTTGATGAGATTTCCATGAGAAAGACTGAAAAGTCGGTCATGTACAGCATAATTGAATCACTATGTAAATGTGAGAATGCATACCCCACCAATAGTACAATAGTCGTGGACGGGGGATATTTATTGCATCGGGTGGTATGGCCAGAACATGGATTATACAGTGATATGTACAGGACATATGTGTCCTATGCACAAAAGCACTTCTCACCAAACTGCTATGTGGTCTTTGATGGGTACAGCGATGCACCAAGTACCAAAGGTGTTGAGCAAGAACGAAAAGCCAGAAAATGTCAGTCGACTGAAATTCAGTTCAATAATGAAATGCCAATCACCATTCATCAAGATCGATTTTTGGGTAATAAAAAGAACAAAGCCAGATTGACTGAAACATTGGGAGATCATATGAAACATGCAGGAATAAGAGTGAAGCATTCTGTTGCTGACGCTGATACACTTATAGTGCAAACTGCAATGGAACTATCTGACACTAATGATTTGGTAGTTGTGGGCACTGATGTAGACCTTCTTATTCTCTTGACACAGCTGTCAAAAGCATATAACAATAACAGACTTTATCTTCTGAAGCGTGGGCGTGGAAAATATCCTGACAAAGTTTACAATATTAAAACTGTGCAGAACCGTCTTTTTTTAATTTTTTTTACATGTTGTGCCTATAGCGCCTGTAGGCAGTGGTGACCCAGCGCTCGGATGGTAGACTCTGGAGGTTCACTTGAGGGCTTCTGTGATTGATGGTTGGCCCTCGCCCGTGGTGGCGCAGGCAGTATTCTTATAGTGACGCCTGTGATTAGAGGCTCATGCCGCCCCTCTGTGTCCTCCGATGCACTCGCAATCGAAGGTAGAGTTGATGGGCAGGGCATGTGGGTGTTCTTAGGCCACTCGACGGTGCAGAAAGGTTTTGGTTTTCTTCGGGGATCGAACTCGGGTCACCGAGAACGCCAGTCGGAGACGCTAACCACTCCGCTACCGCCTCCCCTAGGGCGGCTGTATGTCTAGGCGATATGTGCAGCAAATTGTGTTTTTTGCACGCAATGACAGGTTGTGATACGACTTCGGCTCTTTACAGACAAGGCAAGAAAAAGGCATTCAACCTGTTCCCAAAACATCCAGAATTGGATAAATGTGTGCAGGTTTTCAACGGAACCAATTCGTCTGTCAAGGCAGTCGCAGCAGCTGGTGAAGAATTCCTGTTGGCCTTGTATGGAGCTGCAAAGGGAACGTCTTCCTTGAACAAACAAAGGCACCACTGTTTCACGAAAGCTGTTGCAAAATGTTCAGTTCACAATAAAATTCAACTTGCAGCACTTCCACCAACATCAGCAGCAGCAAAAGAACACTCTTTACGTGTTTATCATCAAGTTCAACTCTGGCTAGGGCGTGACCTACCACCAACTGAGTGGGGTTGGGACTTGGTCAGTGGCCAGCTACGCCCAGTTCTCACACGCCAACCACCTGCTTCTGAAGCTCTTTTGAATTTGATCTCGTGTAACTGCAAATGTGGTTGCGAACGTGGTTGCAGTTGCAGAAAAGCTGGTATTCAGTGTTCCCAGGTATGCGGCTACTGTCGCGGCAGCGGATGCAGCAATTAGAGAGATCGGGAACTCGAAATGCCAGGGGTCGCTGGCAGTTTTAACTCACTTTTTTGATAATAAGTTGGTCTACTGGAAAACAAAATATGGGCTTATTCCACTGCACTTAAAACATAAAAGTATAATATTAAGAACGATTTTCTACTATATGTATATTGTATAGAAGCCTGATTCTGTAAAACATTGTATATAACCAAATAACCAAGGAGGTTATACTTGAGGAGGCGAGGTAAATGCTACTCTATGATATTATATAGTCAATAACGAATGTTTAGAAGTTATCTATACCTAGGCAGTCATATTTTCCTGTTATTATTGTGTATCAATCAGATAGAAAGCCTGGAAGTGCAATGAGTCGACGCGTGAAGTCGTAATGTTTTGATTCAATCGCCCCTCCACAATCTCCCCCCCCCCACCAGTTCCCGCCGCGGCGTGTCGCCTCCACAAGTATAACCTACATTGTCGCAGCAACAAGCCGATTTCGGCATTCTTTATTCTTCGTTTTTCCAAGGCATTGCTTATTGTATTTTGACAAGCGTTTGCCAGACGCAGCAGTACTGTCTTAGAAAACAGTGTGAACATCGCCCAAATTTTACATGCCACAATATACATGTAAAAAATATATTAAGCTTTGCTACTCGAGGCGAGTAATTTGCATTAAATTGCTATTATAGAACGTTCCATCGTAATGCATGTCATCCATATAATTAGTAGAACAACAGAAGAACTATATTTTTTGGTATTCAGATGCGGTGCATCAATGTTTATCGCGAAATTAATTTATGAAAATTATTAGTCGCGGAGCCAAAACACAGTAGACCAACCTTTGAGTTAAAACTGCCAGCGACCACTGGCATTTCTCGAGTTTCAGATCATTGGAATTCTGAAGTGGTAGATAATGACGAGGATGGTGTGCCGCAAGATGAAAATCACAATAATCATGGACAAACTGAAGCTGAAAACAGTGATGAAGAAGTGACCCTTGTTGAACAGGACAGTGAATCTTTAAGTCTAGCAGATCCACCAGCCAGCACACTCAAAAGAAAGAGAAAATATAAGGCTAAATGACGTTCATAGCGATATGTGGCAACCTAGCATCTGAGAATACTTAATGTTAATAATAAAGAACTTTATTGTCAGCTATGTTGTCTTTTTATTCAAAAACTGTTCTAAACTATAGTCACACCTAAGTTTCAACACCAAAAACCCCTTACTACTGTGTGCACAAGCAAAAATATCTCGTATTTTGTAGAAATGGCGGTCATCCTGGATTTGGTCCTCTAACGGCAAATGCTCCAGTGGGAATTATGGGGACTTTTAATATGATGATCAGGGAATATTCAGGCAGGTACCCACCAATTTTCATCTCTCCGCTAATTTTTTCCAAACTTTGGTCAAAATTGTCCTAATTGACTGAACTATTTACTCTCTATTTCACTTCCTTTACCCGTCCTATCACTTCTTTTTCTTCTTTTTACTCCTCCTCTTCCTCTTCAATCAGTAACAACATTGTGACTATTCAGCGTCTCTCTCTCTCTCTCTCTCTCTCTCTCTCTCTCTCTCTCTCTCTCTCTCTCTCTCTCTCTCTCTCTCTCTCTCTCTCTCTCTCTCTCTCTCTCTCTCTCTCTCTCTCTCTCTCTCTCTCTTATTCTACGTATTTATCTTTCCAAAACATCAGCATATTTTCCTACTCTTTGGCCTGAAGCGACTGGAAGTAATTATTCTATTTTTGTAGCCATTTCTCATCCCTCCTCATTATTATACGTATTTCAGTATTTCATCTTCCCCTCTCATTTTTCTTTCTCTATTTACCTCTCTTCACCATTTCCCCACGTCCCTATCTCCCTTCCCTCGTCATCCTATATTAGATACGATAGCATCAATGGTTTTCCTTTGCAATCTGTATTTCCCGCATGAAGCAGCTGCAGTATTAATTTCTCTTTTCACCGTACCTGGCGTATACAGTCAGTCACCATTTTTTTACTGTTATTCTTATTGCATTTCTCTCTCTCTCTCTCTCTCTCTCTCTCTCTCTCTCTCTCTCTCTCTCTCTCTCTCTCTCTCTCTCTCTCTCTCTCTCTCTCTCTCTCTCTCTCTCTCTCTCTCTCTCTCGTGCGGTCCCTGGTATCCCGCGTCTAAAATACCTCATCTCACCCTCATAAACATCATTGCTTGCCTCCATGTTCTCTTCCCCTCCTATCCCTCGCCCCTTCCTTTCCCTCGCCCCTTCCCTTCCCTCGCCCCTTCCCTTCCCCTTCCTTCTCTCGTCCCTGCCTTTCCTATCTACTCACTAACGCGGTGCCTATAGCCTTTTAGCTGACTACTTTGTTCATAAAGCTATCAACAACTTTATCTTTACCGCTCTGCAAAACTTTCACTATTACTCCCTGCCAGCGACCCTTTGATGTCCCCGCGGAATAAATTTAGCTTCATGTAAAAAAAACATATATGTATGAAATATGTAACCGAGTCTATCCATGGAGTTTTAACCTAATGCTGCAAGTTTAGAGTTCAGTCAATAACATGGTGAAAAGTGAGCGAGTGACATACAGTGCACGTCCTATACCACGCTGTCCTTGTTTTAAAGATAGTCGCAATCTGTAGGCTGTCGATCACATGATCGACATACGATACGATTTTTTAATGAAAACATTTAAATCGCCAGGACCAGATGAAGTGTATCCCAGGGTATTAAAGGAATGCAAGGAGGTTGTTAGTGAGTCGTTAGTGCACATTTTTAGGAAATCGGTTGAGATAGGCGATGTGCCATTATTGTGGAGGAAAGGAAATGTTGTTCCCATATTTAAGAAGGGAGACAGAGGACTAAAGTCAAATTATCGACCCGTAAGTCTAACTTCAGTGGTGGGTAAATTATTGGAATCTATTATTGCAAAAAACATTAGAGAACACTTAGATAAACATAGTTTGATCAATGATTCACAACATGGATTCACCAAGGGTAGGTCCTGTCTCACCAATTTATTGAGTTTTTATAGGAAAGTTTATGAGACGGCAGATAATGATAAGGATTATGATATAATATACCTGGACTTTAGTAAGGCATTTGACAAAGTACCACACGAGCGACTCTTAAATAAGGTTAGGGCTCATGGTATAGATGGGAAGGTTCTTCATTGGATCAGAGCTTGGCTAAGTAATAGGCAACAAAGGGTTACAATTAATGGTTCCAAATCTGATTGGGGACTGGTGACAAGTGGAGTTCCACAAGGGTCTGTTTTGGGTCCATTACTATTTTTGATTTACATCAACGACTTGGATAGTGGGATTAGCAGTGATATCAGCAAGTTTGCTGATGATACTAAGTTAGGTAGGATTATTGGATCACAGTCTGACGTAAACATATTGCAGGGAGACTTAGATAAACTTAACGAGTGGGCAGTCAGGTGGCAGATGGAATTTAATATTGATAAATGTAGCGTTATGAATGTTGGTAGAAAAAACCCTGGTAATAGATACACCATAAACAATGTGTCGCTGAAAAGATCAGAAGGTGAAAAAGATCTTGGAGTGAGGGTGAGCCCAGACCTCCGACCTAGGAAACAATGTATTGAGGCCAGAAATAGAGCTAATAGAGTATTAGGATTCATTACCAGAAGTGTTAAAAGTAGAAGTGAGGAAGTTATTCTAAAGCTTTATCTGGCTCTAGTCAGGCCTCCCCTAGACTATTCAGTTCAGTTTTGGTCTCCATATTACAGTATGGATATAGTGTTGTTAGAAAAAGTGCAGAGAAGGATGACCAAAATGATACAAGGGATGCGTAACTTTAGTTATGAGAGGAGATTGAAGTTATTAAAATTACACTCACTCGAGAGACGCAGAGTAAGGGGCGATCTGATAGAAGTTTTTAAGTGGATAAAGGGATTTAATAAAGGAGAGGTAGGAAAAGTTCTTACGGCTTTTAACCAGGGTAGAACAAGAAGTAACGGATTCAAGGTGGAAAAGCGTAGATTTAGAAAGGAAATAGGGAAAAACTGGTTCACAAATAGGGTGGTGAATGAATGGAATGGTCTCAGTAGACAGGTAGTTAGTGCTGAGTCATTAGGGAGCTTTAAAGGGGAGCTGGATAGGTTCATGGATGGGGATGAAAGGTGGATGTAGGTAGTGTTAGGTGACAGGAACTACCACGTGTAGGCCTCGCGGTATCTTGTAGCTTCCTTATTTTCTTATGTTCTTATGTTCTTATGATTTAGATTATTCTCTATAACCATCCTCAGGTCACACTGCAGAAACTATAGTCTATTTATCTACGAGTGAACATTGCATTCTATCTTAAGGTCTCATGCCTAAAATTATGCCTTTGTACAGCTGAAATTTAGAAGAAGCGTAGTATTCCCTTCTCCTGGCATCAAATATAAGTCACAAGCAGCAAGGGGTCAGGATTTTTCACCTCATTAAAAAATCAGTATAATCAGCCTCACCACCAACGCGGCACATCACCAGATAAGATAAGATTTTCATCCTATCTAGACACTTTGCAAGTACCAACTACAAGGTTATTGACTATGCAAAGCGCCGCCACGTCAGCACGAACTAGGCGGACTCGAACCGCTGACCGAATGCACAGGGACGCTGCACATTGCGAGGCACATCACCAACAGGAGACACAACACCAGACGGAGCAACTCACTCACACATGCCTCCATACACTATGCCATAGTATATCATACAATAAACATAATAAATAACTTACTTAACAGGAGAAATTGCAATAACAACACTAGGGATATAAAGCTACAAAACAACAGTGAAAATGCAGCAACAGTCTTCAATAACCATTTCTTAAAAAAATCAGAAACTTCATCTCAAAATGATAATGAACAACGTAACTCACATAAACAATTCTTTAATAACTCAACAGTATTTTCTCTATATCTGTATCCAGCCACTACTGCTGAAGTTCAACATTACCTAAAGACCTTAAGAGATACAGCTGCGGGGTATGATGATATTCCACCACATTTACTCCATCACACTGCACAGTGTGTGGATGTTGCACTCACTCATGTCATTAATCTGTGCTTTAAACAAGGTTATTTCCCAACTAAATTAAAAGTAGCAAAAGTTATACCTATACATAAATCCGGTGCAAAAGAAGATGTAAATAATTACAGACCAATATCTATTCTGCCTTCAATCACCAAAGTATTTGAAAAAGTAATAGCTACAAGACTTACTGGATTTTTTAGAAAATTATAATTTGTTATCTGAGAGCCAATTTGGTTTCCGCAAAAATAAGACAACGGAAAAAGCAATATTAAAGTTCACAACCGAAGTGCATAAGAGTCTGGAAATAAGTTAATGTTGTTGGAATATTTCTTGATTTGAATAAAGCTTTTGACTCTCTTAATCATACAATAGTATTGGATAAACTAAATTGGATAAACTTGGCAATATTGGTATCAGAGGAATAACACTAGAACTGTTTTCTAGTTATTTGTCAGATAGAAAACAGGCTGTCTACTGTAATAACAATCAATCTACACTGAAAAACATTGATAGGGGAGTGCCACAAGGATACATTTATGGACCTTTATTGTTTTTGGTTTACATTAATGCTATTGCTAACGCTAGTGATAAATTCAATTATGTTTTATTTGCAGACGACACCAATCTCCTCATGACAGACAAAACATTAGACCAATTGCATGTAAAAGTTAATACCGAACTGGAGAAAATAACGAGATGGGTTTTGGCAAACAAATTAGCTGTTAACATAAAACAAGACTAATTATATATTATTTCAAAGTCGTTCTATTACTAATAACTTAGAATCAATATTCTTGAGAGGGTGTGAACTACAACGAGTGTCTAGTACAAAATTCTTGGGTGTTATAATTGACGAAAATTTGAACTGGAAAAATCATATTCAGTCTGTGTGCTTAAATTTATCAAAAATGTGTGGAATCATATACAAAATTCGACACAACCTAACGATTGAGGCATTACGGAACATTTATTATTCTCTTTGCTACCCTTACATTATATATTGTGTATCTATCTGGGGATGTACTTGGCCTACAATCATAAAAGATGTTTTTGTGTTTCAAAAGAAACTCATCAGAACAATTTGTTTTAGAGGTAAATATGATTCTACTGATATGTTATTTAATGATTTAGGGATGCTAAAATTTGATCTCGTTAGGAAATACTTTTTGTTACTAACTATTTTTAATGATATAAATAACAGTGATCAAAACAGTAAAATATTTACAGTTTTCCACCACAGTCAAGGTACAAGGGGAAATAATAGTGCTCTGTTTTCCCACAAGCACGCACAACACTATATAAATGTTCTTTACACTGTGTTGGGCCACAATTTTGGAATGCAATACCTAATGATTTGAAGGCAATTACTAATGTCAATACATTCAAAGTTAAGCTTAAAAGATATTTATATAATTTTCAAAGTCAAAATAGCAGGGAATAATATATGTAAATATATTTGTGTAATAGTATTTCGTATTTTGTGATTTGTTATGGCTAGTGTCTAGGGAACATTTATTGCTTAGGTATATATCATACTAAGGAATATTTAAGATATAATTTGTTAATATATTGCCGCCCTCGATATATCTTCATAGCTGTATAAATGATTGTTCTGTCCGATAGGGAGCAGATGCTCAGCAGACTAATGCCACTAACTGATTTTTGTAAATATGTATGACTTATGTTAACTTGTAACATTTTGGCAATAAACTCAATCAATCAATCAATCAATCAACACACGGCAAAACATGTATATGATAGGCTTTACGTGCAAGGAAGATAATAGCCTACTCCAACGTAAAAAAGAAAAGAAAAAAAAGTGTGAGTGAGACCATTTGGAATAAGTCAAAAATGTCTCTCCAATATACCAGCGTCTCTCAGCCCCGTGAATAAGTGCTGCCACATGTAATATTTTCTTTAGCTTTATTTAAATCCATTACATTTTAACATAGAAGCAAAAAAAACCAAGGCTATACAATAAAATAGAATATAAAAAAACAGCAATAGCAATATGGTATGTAGTCTGAACACCCCCCCCTCGCCCTCCCCCCTATTCACCCCCTCCCCCTCCCCCCTAACCCCTATTCACCCCCTCCCTCTCTCCCTTAACCCCTATTCACTCACCCCCTACTCACCCCCTACTCACTGCTTAACCTCTTGTCATAAAAAATCAGCATTAATACATTTTTTACATGTACGGGTAATAAAAGTTCCTCTAATACAGAAAATCATTATTATTACTGAAATCATTTTTTTGTCGGTGTTGATCATTTTTTCCCTGTGTGTTATCCTCACTAGTAGGATTAATGCTACAGCTTCATTGTAACTTTATATGTGGCGAAATTTTACGGCCACATACGTCCTATACTGTATCGGTTTTATGGTTTGTTGTGTTTGGGGAAGCGAACACATCCATCTCACGCACCTACATTTCCCAACCACTGACTGACTGACACACACACACGCACACACACACACACACACACACACACACACACACACACACACACACACACACACACACACACACACACACACACACACACACACACACACACACACACACACACACACACACACACACACACACACACACACACACACATCAGCACACTTTACTTGATGTAAGTAACTGTAAAGAATATCCTTCATGAACTTGGTCCCTTATTTTGGTCCGTCTAATCATGAACTAGGTCCCCTGTTCATATTAATCAAAAGCAAAAATATTGTGAAATATATATATATCCTTTGAGGTAGAAATCATGAAACGCAGGGAAACTTTTAATTAGACAAGGATATCTATTTGACTATCAGCTTGGAAGATGAAGCAAACTTGAAGAAAAAAGTCATGTTGATATTTGGCGAAGGTTTCCCTGCAGACTGCGTCAAGGGCTGGCACAGCCGGGCGTGGGTGCAGGAAGCTGCACAACAAGCAGGAAGCAGGAACCACAATTCCCTCACCAGTAGCACAATATCCTCATAATATGAATAACCTAGTGAGCCATTCTGACGACTATCCATCGACTGATTACTATCCAAAGACCATCGGTGATTCTGGTCAACCATGAGCAAATGAGGAAAATATTTCCCCGCGCCGCGCCGCGGTGGCCACCTCCCGGGTAGTATGCTAAAGGAACACTATGAATCCAATACAAGTAGTAAGAAAGTCTTCTCCAATACGCCTGAAGCTAAAGTTAATATTCCATCGCACGCAATATCCAACAGTATGACGGTGCATTATAGAATTCCGTTTGCAGATACGTTCCCGGACATCTGCCTTCTCCTCGATTGTACAAATCAATGGCTTCTTCCCTTACCTCCCAAAACACATTATATATATATATATATATATATATATATATATATATATATATATATATATATATATATATATATATATATATATATGTACTATATATAAAGAAGAAGAGAGAGAGAGAGAGAGAGAGGAGAGAGAGAGAGAGAGAGAGAGAGAGAGAAGAGAGAGAGAGAGAGAGAGAGAGAGAGAGAGAGAGAGGAGAGAGAGAGAGAGAGAGAGAGAGAGAGAGAGATTCTTTCCGGGATGGTAATAGCTGCAGATCCCGTGTCCAGCGCATGATCAGGCCGTGGGTGAATGCCAAGCAGGGGTCTGTCTGGTGCTTCCCACACACCACTCATCAGGCAGGCGACGAGGAATGTGTGGAGTCACATGATAATGGAGGAAGTTTTCTCTCTTCCTTGGACAAAATTTATGCATGAACGTTAAGAATGTTATCAGAGATAAATTTTGTAAGGCTTCGAGCATTTTTCTTTTGTATGCACAAAAGCATTGTCACATTTACCAAAAAAATATGTTCTAGTAATACGTGCTTAATCAAGACATACGTGAAATAAAGCAGAATACTAAGCAATCTACCTGACATATCTGCTTCACTTTCTGAACTCTGCAGCAAAAAATAATCTGCAGCAAAAAATAATCAACATCGTCAGTCATGGAACGCACGGTACACTGGAGTTGGGTGGTGGTCCCAGCGTTCACTTCACCACTTACGTATGTACTAGCCGAAAAGCCGCCCTCCGGGCGGATTTTTTGGCTAGCTCCTGCGAAGGGCTTTTGGTGGGCCTTTGGCCCAATAATTGTAACACTTGTATTTTAATGATAATGTATTTCACACAACCATGAGTTTAATCTCACAGAATAATTTTTGGGTTATCACAAAATCTGACAAAATATTACTGCAAAGCAGCAGGATAGACACTGTTCTTGGTCTTTTTGTTGGGTGTGAGGATAAAGAGCTTGCTACCACCTCCCACTCTTGAGCATCCAACATAGAGCTGACCATGGGAGAAGCAAGGTTGAGCTCTATTTCATAACTCTGAAGTAATAGGAAGTAGGCTAGTGAAGTAATAGGACTGAAGTAATAGGACTGAAGTAAAAGAAACCGTCCGTCAGTCGTGCGTTCGTTTCGATATCTTTCTTTTTTCATGCAAAATATCTCGCGTAAAATTAATCTTCTTTTTCACAATTCTCGCTAATACTAAATAATAAAAATAATAAAAAAAGTAATCGGATCATCCCTAAAATGGCCTTAAAACCTTCCCCTGGTCGACCTAGTTCCAAAACTGTGTCATATGATGGGATTGCGCCACTGGGGGCGGAACCTATAGCGGACACACGCACACAGACACACACACGCGCACACTTTCGATTATATTATTATAGAAGATACAAAGTAGCTATGGTAACGTTTTGGAAACTTTTTTGTTTTCATTGTGAGTCCCTCTTCGCTGTATCAGGGATTCAGAACAATTCCTGAGCTGTCTATTTTTCTCCTCAGTTAAGCAGAAGCGGCAGTATTTGTCTTATTATATTCACCTTGTATACAGCCAGTTATGTGGATAAAGAAGGACATTTATTCGGTGTCTGATGCATAAATGTAAAGCATCGCGTCCTCATGAATATTTCTCATGCGTATCGGTCCACACAGCGGGATGGGATGATGTTGGTATTAGTTTGTAACAGTGATGGCGGCGGCGATGGCTGTGGCGGGGTGGTGACGTCAGCCGTGGTAGCAGTAATGACGGTAGTAGTGGTGGTGGCGACGGCAACGATAACTACAAAAAAGTATAATATCTTCAAGGAATCTTCTGTGATGCAAGTGAATTCATCCCGGTGAACTCCATCTCTTGCAACAAAGCATCGTGTTTGAAAAATGCAAACGTCATACATGGGAAGAGTTTATGGTGAGCAGCCTTTGTGTGCCGGGCTTTCTGCTCTCCTAATGCATCCCCGTAACTCTCAATGGGGCCAAGACTCCACCTGCAAGTGGTTTTCGGAAGGATAAATCTTTGTAGGAGTGACCCATTCATGTAGTCACTTGAAAATATGACTAAGTGAATTTTTTTTTAATGAAATATCGATGACCCAATGACCGGATTACGCCATACACTCCTCAAGACAAGGTAAACACTGGTAACACTCGCACGCCTCAACTATGTTACTATGTTGTTACGCCTAGTTACTATAAAAAAAATGTGATCAAAAACAACTGATGCAAGGAGGAGGATGGAAACTGAGATGGGTGTTGGAAGGAGAGGAGAGGAAGAAAACTGTGTAAGGGAAGACAGAGTGTTAGAGGAGCAGAAAAAGGTGTTGGGAGAGGTGAGTTGTGTTGGGAGGGTGGAGCAGCGTTATGATGGTGGAGGGAGTAGTTAGGAGTAGTTTAGGGAGGAGTAGTAGGGAGGGAGTAGTAGTAGGAGCGTAGGAAGGAGGTAATAGGGAGTAGTTAGGAATAGTCTAGGGAGGGAGTAGTAGTAGGAGCAGAGGGAGGAGGGAGTAGGGAGTAGTTAAGGAGTGGGGGAACAGCAGGCGGAGGAGCATCTGGCCCAACAGAGCCACTCCCATGACAGCTGTGCACTGCTTTACGCTCGCCAGGCACCGGTCACTCTGATGGCGTCGGTGCGGGCAAGACTCTGCTAAATGGACCATTGTATTGAGGCCACCGACATAAAGAATCGCGACCTAATGGCGGTGTAAGGCAAGATTAACTGACCATCTATCTATTAAAGGTCTATTGATCTAGGTGTAGGGGATAGATTAACGCAGGCTGGCGGCGGCTGGTCACATTAGAACACAGTTGAGCCCGCCGCCGCCGCAGTACCACCGATAATAATATATATAAATAATACCAATAATGATAACAATGGTAATGATCATGAAACAATAATAATAATTTAAACAACAACAGTAATCATGATAATATAAATAAAAACAATGATGATAATAACTTTGGCCATCTATTTTTTCAGAAATTAAATTCTGACCCCAGCAATGAAGACATGATAAAGAATTACTGCAACATGACAAAAGAAGCAGTCAGTGATTACCTCCTGACCCTTCCCTTCCCTTGCCCTCTGTTGCCCGAGTGAGAGCGAAGAAGTCTCCACAGCAGGTAGATACAAAGGCCCCTCATGATTTTTTTTTTTTTTTTTTTTATTCTTTTTTTTAAGTTGGAGCCTATAGTGCTAGTAGGCCTTTTTTTTGCCGGAAGACCCCTACGGACTGCTCTCCTGTTGCCTACGTAAGCAAGAGTACTGGACAGGTGAGTATCAAGACCCTGCATATCCTGATGAGCGTCACCCCTGTACCGCTCCCTCCAGACACACGCTACACGCACTGCATCAGCCTGCTTCTTTATTGTCGAGAATCCCTGATGACGTATGGCCTGACATTCGAGCCATCGCACGCCGCCAGAATATGTCCTCAAACCCATTACATTTTCCGCCATTATGGGTCAGACTTTCCCGGGAATATTAATGTGAGATTCGTGGTTTCTTCTTTTATTCTATTTTCTTTGCCGCTGTGGACACGTAAAAGTTATCCCAAAAAAGTAATCAAATATTTTCGAGGTATAATCCCGCCGAACCAGACGTGGGTTGTGTAGGTTTGCTGATCTGCCCCAACCATTTCCCTCCACGCCAGGGATGCCACTCATTGGGATTTTTCTCAATATTTTGGGATTAGGGCCATGGTTTTGGGGTATTTTTTGTCTATCTTGGGATTTTTTAGGGGATTATTCAAGTATTTCTCGCGTAGTTTATCTCAAGGTAAGCATGTGTACCGTATTTAGGGTTCAGTTTCATTCATACTTTTATAAAAACCTTGGGATATTTTTGTCTACCTTGGGATTTTTTGGGGGACAGTCTTGGGATTTCTGAAAATTTTGAATGGCAACCCTGCTCCATGCACTAGTGACTGGTGAGTGGTGACTGCCGCTGATGGGTTCCTCCTCCACACACCGTAAAGCCCCAGCTGATAATAGTAATAATTTTGATGTAGTATTGAAATCACCAACTCTGTAAAAACATCATGAGTTTCGTGCTAATTAGAATTATCTGAATCGGTGACCGTTGCTGTGCGTCGTGACTTTACAAGCACGACTACCTTTCAGGGAGTCTGAATGAAGGGAGAATGAATAATGAAGTGAATGAGTGCCGAGGATGAGGGAAAAAGAGAGAGAGAGAGAGAGAGAGAGAGAGAGAGAGAGAGAGAGAGAGAGAGAGAGAGGAGAGAGAGAGAGAGAGAAGAGAGAGAGAGAGAGAGAGAGAGAGAGAGAGAGAGAGAGAGAGAGAGGAGAGGAAGAGAAGAGAGAGAGAGAGAGAGAGAGAGAGAGAGAGAGAGGAGGGGGGGGGGGGCGACACTCCTTCACCCGGCGGTAAGCAATTAGCGGAAATGACACGCTTCATCAATTAATTATAAGGAAATAATGCATTTACATATGTTGACGTGTTAACCGTTGTATACAAGGTAGCTACGTGTTTAGCGGCGGCCGTAAACGTGACACACACTCAAGAAAACTCGGTACTTTAGACGTAATTGTTATATTCGCGTTATTAATCCAATGTCAGTCTGTGTCGAGAAGATGATAGCCTAGATATCACACTCTTTATTAGATAGATAGATAGAAGATATATATTACACTCTTTATTAGATAGATAGATAGAAGATAGATATTACACTCTTTATTAGATAGATAGATAGAAGATATATTACACTCTTTATTAGATAGATAGATAGAAGATAGATATTACACTCTTTATTAGATAGATAGATAGAAGATAGATATTACACTCTGGAAACACTGTTTTAGCCAGCGCCTTGACGTACCAAGCATACCCTAACCTAACCTAACCTAACCTAACCTAACCTAACCTAACCTAACCTAACCTAACCTACCCTAACCTAACCTAATATAAATGAACCACTATAAATTTAACGTATTAACTTTTTTTTATGTAGCAGCCAACATGCCTCAAGTCCCCCTGGCCGGCCACAGATGCACACGGGACATAGCCACAAGTTCTCCTTAGGGAAGGGGTTCGGCGCCCCCCACTGCTTCTACGAGTCGCAAAATATCTCTCCTCATTAAAATCCTTATTGATTTAATTCAATAGTGCTGTCACAAATCTCACTTCAACAAATTTTGGCTAATTGGTTACTGGCTTATTAATATTATGATGTGCCCCAGGTACCGACAAATTTAATTTAGGATATGAACATTTAATTAATGGCTGGCTGGTGTGGGCAATTAGGAAGGCGCGCGTTTCAAAGGTACACACCGCAGCCACTCACATTAGTTTTTATCACACAAACCAACATAAACAAGCGTGCCAACGCGCCCAGCCTCACACCGCCGCCGCCTAATGGCCGCCCACACACACACACACAAACATAGAGTAATACAAATTATAAACATTAATAACATAATTACTATTATTATTAACATTATTTTAATTATTATAATAACTATTTGTATAATTATGATCATTATTATCATTATTTCAATTACAATCACTATTGAAAACCAGCACTATCATCTATCACTATCATTGTACACGGCTGAGGAATATGCAATCTCAAGGTCAGCTTAAAGAGAAAGGTGTCTTAACAGCCTGAAAACACGAAAGTAAGCTGTTTGCTACACAAGCTGAAACAGAATATAGCTTGCAAAATAAGAATAAGAAATGATTAGAGAAAGAAGAAAGGGGAGAGGAGGAAAACATATCCTTACATTATTTTCAGAAAAGCTTGACAATGGTGTAGTACATCGATACATAGATACATGACATAGTACATTTTTATCTGGAAACCGAAATATCAACAAGCTATCGTGTTGCTGTCGTAGCCTTTTGGCCTACTGCATGGCTGCTATGAAGAGAAATGTGTAAGAGATAGTAGTTAATTCTTGTGGCTCAGTGCTGGCGCCGGAACAAAGGAGAGGACTACGAGGCTTTAAGACCCCAGCTTTTGCCTTGCTCGAGCCGGGGGAGGGCAGTGCGAGGCTAAATTGCTCTCAAAGGGAGAATAAAAGATCTGTGGATATTATGCCATTAATACGAGAAAAGCTGACAGGAAAATTTTCGTCGAGCAATTCCTACCAAATTATTCCCTGTCACGACGGATAAGTAATGAGACCCAGATTGCCCTGAAATAAAAGACGGAAAAAAAGCTTCTATGTCGATTCCCGGAAAGGCCACACGTTTGTTGAATAATCTAATATTTCGTGAAAAATGTCAAGTCAATAACAATCTAGTTCAGAATATAAAGAAATAGATTCAGTAGGAAGAGAGTGATAAAAAGAAAACCCATAACTAAGATATTTTTTTTAGATTTGTATATATTTTGTATTAGCCTCTACAATACATATTACAATACTGAGATTATATCCAAGATTACAAGAAGATTATAAGAAATATGAGATTATATTCAGAGGAAAGATACGATATATATATTCTGGACAAGTAGACATTTCTGTTTCGACAATCTGACGGCACATTTTGATTACCACTACTTGCAAAGAAAAACAGACCTTCCGTGGAATTAGCAAACAACTACATAGCGCAGCCTGACAAGAGTCGTAATACACCCTACTCAATTAAGGGTTTAGTTACACAGTTATTCATCTAAGTGTTTAGTTACTTTAATTAAGTGCTCAATTACTATTAAGTGATTCCAAAACTTAATCGTCCATCCAGGAATAAGTAATAACAATAAGAGCGTAAGAAATAAGTAATAACAATAAGAGTCGTAAGAAATAAGTAATACCAATAAGAGTCGTAAGAAATAAGTAATAACAATAAGAGTCGTAAGAAATAAGTAATAACAATAAGAGTCGTAAGAAATAAGTAATACCAATAAGAGTCGTAAGAAATAAGTAATAACAATAAGAGCGTAAGAAATAAGTAATAACAATAAGAGTCGTAAGAAATAAGTAATAACAATAAGAGCGTAAGAAATAAGTAATAACAATAAGAGTCGTAAGAAATAAGTAATAACAATAAGAGTCGTAAGAAATAAGTAATAACAATAAGAGTCGTAAGAAATAAGTAATACCAATAAGAGTCGTAAGAAATAAGTAATAACAATAAGAGTCGTAAGAAATAAGTAATAACAATAAGAGTCGTAAGAAATAAGTAATACCAATAAGAGTCCCTAAGAAATAAGTAATAACAAAAAGAGCGTAAGAAATAAGTAATAACAATAAGAGTCGTAAGAAATAGTAATAACAATAAGAGCGTAAGAAATAAGTAATAACAATAAGAGTCGTAAGAAATAAGTAATAACAATAAGAGTCGTAAGAAATAAGTAATAACAATAAGAGTCGTAAGAAATAAGTAATACCAATAAGAGCGTAAGAAATAAGTAATAACAATAAGAGTCGTAAGAAATAAGTAATAACAATAAGAGTCGTAAGAAATAAGTAATACCAATAAGAGTCGTAAGAAATAAGTAATAACAATAAGAGTCGTAAGAAATAAGTAATAACAATAAGAGAATACTTGTTATTACGTATTAGAATAAGTCGCTCATCAGTAATCGAGTCTACTGCTGAACATGCCTGTCTTAAGGACGAAACCTGCAAGAAAACTGGAGAGTCTTGCAGTCTAATAAACCGAGCTGAGTCGTCCCTAGTAGAAGAATGGCAATATAGTCTGGCCACAAGCGGTAATATCCATACTTTCGCGTCTGTATCTTTTCCTTTTTTTCCGTCCCGCTATCCAAATGAGGAAACACAGAATATCCAGAATCCAGAATAAGTCCAAAATATCATAAAAAAGTCAGGGTTTTTCTTTACCTGAAAAAATAGAGTTATCTAAGTGAATTATTTTTTTCCGCTATCCATGTCCCGCTACCAAATGAGGAAACAAGGTCCAGAATATCATAAACAAGTGAGGGTTTTTCTTTATCTTTACAAAATAGGGTTATCTAAATGAATACATAAACGATAATTACAACTCGAAACTATTTCCTCTAACGTAGAAAACACCGGATATGGACGTGTGAATTGTTTTGCCATGTTGTAACGTATATCTATATTACTGACGGCAAACATTTTATTCTTTTTCAGACTTCGTTTGTATCTCAACAACAAGGCATTCTTTACTTGCCGTTTGCGACTGTTCCTTAAAGTGGACCGATCGTGGACTAATCTTGTTGCAGTAACGCTCTCGCCTATCTGAGACCCCTTCCAACTGTCATCCCTATTCCGTTTTTTCCTTAAATGCACTATTCTTTCTCTTTCTATCCTATTCTCTCTCTCTCTCTCTCTCTCTCTCTCTCTCTCTCTCTCTCTCTCTCTTCCTCTCTCTCTCTCTCTCTCTTATCCTTCTCTCTCTCTCTCTTCTCTTCTCTCTCTCTCTCTCTCTCTCTCTCTCTCTCTCTCTCTATTTTTCCTCCTCATCTCATTCTTTCTTATTCTATATTTCTCCATAATCCTTCTCTCTATTTTCTTTCTCTCTCTCTCTCTCTCTCTCTCTCTCTCTTCTCTCCTCTCTCTCTCTCTCTCTCTCTCCTCTCTCTCTCTCTCTCTCATCTCTCTCTCTCTCTCTCTCTCTCTCTCTCTCTCTCTCTCTCTCTCTCTCTCTCTCTCTCTCTCTCTCTCTCTCTCTCTCTCTCTAACTCCAACTCAACATGGATTCCGTCCCCAGTTTTCCACTGAATTAGCAGTCTACCATATCTGTCAGAACATTTACAATGCACTGGACAATAAAATGCTACAAATAACAGTTTTTTGTGACCTCACAAAAGCATTTGACACAATTTCTCACACAATCTTATTACACAAATTATTACACTGGGGAACAAATTTTTGTTGAGTTAGGTCTGACACTTGTTATTAAGTAATTTTTGGGTGCTGAATCCAAAACTGATCTCAGTTTTTCTCTATCACGTCAAGTTTTTGAACTGTAGGATTTTCGTTTTCTTAAAAAATATGAAAAATACTGTACATAACAGTAACAGTGCTTATTTTATAAAAAGTTGCAAATGTTAACATACAATGAAAAATGAAAGAAATAGGCATGAATAGAATGTTTATTTAACATTATCATGTTTTTAGAAAGGATAAGGCTATAATTGTGTGCAGGTTAAGGTAAAAATTTACGTTTGTAGCTTTGTCTGGAGTGTTCAACTTGAGGACTATCGCGTTTGATGCTCCAACAATAGTCAGCCATCATATGTACATCCCATCTACCCTGGTAACGTTCTTCCATAACCTTCAAATCTTGGTGAAATCGTTCACCTTGCTCGTCGCTAGCAGCACCAAGATTTTCCGGAAAGTTGGCAAGATGGCTATGCAAAAAATGTACTTTAATACTCATGTTGCAACCAAGCGCTTTGTAGCTCTCCAATAGTTTCTGAACAATTTCTGTGTAATTACTTGCACGTGTATTTCCAAGAAAGTTCTTGACGACGTCTTTGAATGATAGCCAAGCATTCTTTTCAAGGTCTGACATAGTACCGTTGAAATGTTCATCTTTGATGAGCTGTCGAATTTGTGGACCATCAAACACACCGGCCTTGATTTTTTCAATTGACAGTCCAGGAAATGCCAAGATGATGTACTTCAAACAGTCGCCATCAGTTGACAATGCTTTTACAAATTGTTTCATGAGACCTAGTTTTATGTGCAGAGGTGGGAATATTATTTTCTTCCTGTCAACAAGTGGCTCATGTACAATGTTAGGATCTCCAGGTTTAAGATCAGATCTCGGAGGCCAATTCGTCTGAACCCAATGCTTCTCTCGAGCTCTGCTATCCCACATACAGAGAAAGCAGGGATACTTTGTGTATCCACGTTGTTGACCAAGAAGGAAGGACACCATTTTAAGGTCAACACAGATGATCCAATTGTGTTTGTCATATTGCAATAACTCAATGACTCTCTTTACATCTCCATATTCTTCACGAAGACAGACCGAATGCCCAATAGGGACTGTGCCAAACAAATTGCCATTGTGTAGAAGGACACACTTCAAGCTCCGCTTTGAGCTATCAATAAACAATCGCCATTCATTTGGATTGTAGATTGAAAGCCCTAATTCCTTCAGTAAACCAGGAATGTTATGGCAAAACACACAACCGCTGGCACTTCGAAAGTACTGCAGAAATGTACTTTCTCTGGTTCGAAAGTATGATACCTTCACTCCTTGTTCAAGTATGTTTTTCTCGTTCAGTCTTGATGCTAGTATTTCTGAAGCTTTTTTGGATAGGCCCAAATCACGTGCTAAATCATTCAACTCGTGCTGATCAAATCCCCTACGAACTGAATCCTCGTGAATGTCAAAATCTGCATCATTGCTGTCACTGCGTTCTTCAACATCACTCAGATCTTCTAGAGGAGGTAGTTGTTCGAAAACCGGCACTGGAATTTCAGCTGAATTTCAGCTGAATGAGGCTCACAAGTGGAATTTTGCTTATCTGGAGGGTAAGCTGTGGAGAAAAAACTTGACGTGCTAGAAAAAAACTGACTACAGATTTGGAATCAGCATGCCAATTTTAGTCTAAATAAGCTCAAAAATCTAACTCAACAATTTTTTTTTCTTCAAATTGTTCCCCAGTGTTATCTATCTATGGAATACGTGGTAGTGCTCACAACTGGTTCAAAAGTTATTTAAGTCATAGAAAGCAATATACATCATATAATAATACATCATCTCCTTATAATGACATCACATGTGGAGTACCCCAGGGTTCAATTCTTGGTCCTGTACTTTTCTTAATATACATAAATGACATCATTCGTAGCAGTAATAAACTTAAATTCATACTTTTCGCTGATGATACCACAATCTTCATTCAAGGCCACAATCTTGAAAATATTACAATTACATTGAATGAAGAATTAAATAAAGTTTCAAATTGGATTAAGAGCAACAAATTAACTTTAAATATTAATAAAACCTGCTTTATGGTTTCCAGTCCCCTTATGACTCAGCCAGTACACACACAAATAAAGAAAAATTATCTATCATTACATGAGGTTTTCGAATTTAAATTTCTAGGGATATATCTAGATAGTAAGTGGAAATGGAAAGAACATATTGATATGGTGAAATCTAGGATATCGTTATACACAGGCATTAAGGCACTATTACACTACTAGACAGACTAAGGCACTATTTGAATGTAAAATGTTTACTACAAGTTTATTTTACCCTAATATATCCACATCTTTTATATTGTTCATCTTTATGGGGAGGTGCCTATAAAACCTTCATTGACAGCCTCTTTATTAGTCAGAAAAAGTTGTTACGTGTTATGTTCTTTAAAAATCGTTATGACCATATCAGTATTTTCCGAGACTTCAAGTTATTAAAGCTTCCAGATATCATACTCCTTCAAACCAATCTTTTTGTACATAAATCCATACACTCTTTACCTTTAGACCTTGGCTTTAGAGCAATACCCTACAATGTAGCCCGAAGACCACATGATTTACGTATACCATTGTGCAGGACATCACATGCACAACAGAGTATCTTGTCAAGAGGAACTAAAAGCTGGAACAACTTACCAGAACATTTTATTACTGATGAAAACTTAAAAGCTTTCAAACGTAACTTGATAAAAAGCATGCTTGACATATACAACGAAAATTTATAAACTCTTTACAACCATAAATGTCATATTGTGTTTTTTTTTTTTTATGGTTATTAAGATTTTTTTTTTTTATGCATTTAAAATGATTGGTTTACTATTGTTAACTTCCATATTATCATCCATAAAAAGTTTTATTTTCAAAATGGCCTGACCAGTCCCTTGCTATGTTATTATGTATTATAGCTTTCAGGTCCTATAAAAGCTTCGGCTTATTGGACCTGGCTTTATCACTATATGTAATATGTTCATATGTACAAAACTACATGGCCAAATAAATATATCAATATCAATATCTCTCTCTCTCTCTCTCTCTCTCTCTCTCTCTCTCTCTCTCTCTCTCTCTCTCTCTCTCTCTCTCTCTCTCTCTCTCTCTCTCTCTCTCTCTCTCTCTCTCTCTCTCTCTCTCTTTCTCCACCCTCCTTTCTCTCTACACCCCCCTCTCTCTCAAATTTTCCTCGCTACACCCATACTCACTGTTTGACTCGACCAATCACTGACCCTCATCCATGTTTAGGCACAAGTAATTTTCCCTTCCAACCCATTTGTCTCTATTGATACTCCTGCCGGGTTGTGATCCTACAGACTCCCCCCCCCCGGTGATCCTGCAGACTCCCCCCCCATCCCCTCTCCTTCGCCGCGTGCCATAACCCGATTAACCCATCAAATGAAGACAATAATGTATTTGCCCTCTGATTTGTTGCTCAGATGACGGGAATACCTGAATTTTGCCGTAAATAACTCTGTCAGGCGCATGGAGGATGGAGAAATGGAGCAAAGAGGAAAGGGAGAAAGGAAAAGAGAAAAGAAACCGAGAGAAAAGAGGAAGTAAAGAGTCCACAAAGAATGGGAATACACAAAGGATGGAAAGACGGAAGGAAAGGGAAAGGAAAACTATGAAAAATGGGAGGGAAAATAGACACGCACAGAGAGAGAGAGAGAAAGAGAGAGAGAGAGAGAGAGAGAGAGAGAAGAGAGAGAGAGAGAGGAGAGAGAGAGAGAGAGAGAGAGAGAGAGAGAGAGAGAGAGAGAGAGAGAGAGAAGAGAGAGAGAAAGACAGACAGACAGACAGACAGACAGACAGACAGACAGACAGACAGACAGACAGACAGACAGACAGACAGACAGACAGACAGACAGACAGACAGACAGACAGACAGACAGACAGACAGACAGACAGACAGACAGAGAGAGAGAGAGAGAGAGAGAGAGAGAGAGAGAGAGAGAGAGAGAGAGAGAGAGAGAGAGAGAGAGAGAGAGAGAGAGAGAGAGAGAGAGAGAGAGAGAGAGAGAGAGAGAGAGAGAGAGACAGAGACAGACAGACAGACAGACAGACAGACAGACAGACAGACAGACAGACAGACAGACAGACAGACAGACAGACAGACAGACAGAGAGAGAGAGAGAGAGAGAGAGAGAGAGAGAGAGAGAGAGAGAGAGAGAGAGGAGAGAGAGAGAGAGAGAGAGAGAGAGAGAGAGAGAGAGTAGTATATACCGGGAAAAACAGGGCAGGGAACACTCGGCACACAACTATGTATTTCAGGGAGACGGATCCTCACCTACAGTATTTCAGGCCAGAGTTTGCCTGTTAGTATTTTGTTTCTGGTCATCTCCCCCCCCCCCCCTGCTCGCTCCTCCCCCCCCCCAAGCTATGTCGTGCCGAGTTAAGGGGCTACTCGTGACTCGGCGTGAGTTAAGGGGTAAGTTAGGGAATTAAGGGCGTGAGTTAAGGGTAAATTAAGGGGTTGATGACGTAAGTTAAGGGGTAAGCTAGGGGGTTAAGGGCGTGAGCTAAGGGGTAAGTTAAAGAGTTAAAGGCGTAAGTTAAGGGGTTAAGGGCGTGAGTTAAGGGGTAAATTAGGGTTTTAAGGGGTAAGTTAGGGGGTTAAGGGCGTGAGTTAAGGGTAAGTTAGGGTATTAAGGGCGTGGGTTAAGGGGTAAGTTAGGAATCTAAGGGCTAGTGGGTTAGTTAGGGTATAAGGGCGTGAGTTAAAGGGTAAATTAGGGTTTTAAGGGCGTGAGTTAAGGGGTAAATTAGGGTTTTAAGGGCGTGAGTTAAGGGGTAAATTAGGGTTTTAAGGGCGTGAGTTAAGGGGTAATTTAGGGGGTTAAGGGCGTGAGTTAAGGGGTAAGTTAGGGTATTTAGGGGTAATTTAGGGGGTTAAGGGCGTGAGTTAAGGGGCGTGTGGGGCGCCGCGCAGTACTATGAGCCGACCACTAATATACAAACAACTTGTAAACAATGGCACGGTCAAATCACAAACAAACAAACAAAAAAACAAACAAACAACGTATTTTCAACGTCGAAACAAAAGTTGCAGCAATTGTTGTGCTGTTTTTAAAGAAATTTTTGGCTTAGTCTGGATTTCGGAAAAAAATGATTGTCGTAGTACAAAATATGGGCCGATCTCTACATGCACGAACACAAAAGAGAACAGCGGAAAATGTTACAGTAGTATAATAGTTTTGGTACATACAGTAGTGCAAAATACAGAAATACTAGTTTATGTAATTCGATTATGAATATCAACAAAACTTTCATTCAGAATGCTAGGATTTTTATATTTGGCGCGCAATAATACATGAGGTGGCGCGGCACATACAGTAGACCACATTAATAGTAGATAATAATAAAATAAAGCAAACAAATAATCAATAATACATTAATAAACCACAGGTGTGCGTGGTGGACCATTGCTACTTCGCGTTTCGTTAATTGCATCATCATCATCATCATCATCATTTACCTGTAATGTAACTAAATTGGCCCACCACCCCTTTTTATATTCTCTTACTGTCTTCTTTACTATAGAGACTGACAACTATAAGCAGGTTTTGTATTACTTCTTTTTTTTTTACTTCTCTTTTTTAGTCCTTTATGACGTAAAGAAAAAAAAATATTCATGTTGTCACAGCGTCTAATTACTCCAAACAGCCCGCCATGATGTTCTCTATATACGCACACTGGCATTCTTTCCTTGACGCTCCTTTCAGCAGCAATCTTTTCCTTCCTTATCAGCTGCAGAACACTAACTCAAGCAGTACGCTGGCCGGATCACAGGATAAAAACTCTTGGTCACATTTGACGGCGTTATATCTCCCCCATAAAAGTAGTTTCATCACCATTATCGTGACTTTTACGTTCAGTGAGGGCGTGGGTGACGACAACCCACGACCCCATGGCGACGACCCACACACAGTCGCGCCACCACCACCTCACCACACACCACCACACCACTACCACGCCACCTCACCACCACGCACCACGACGCCACCTCACCACCACACCACCTCCACCACCACACCACCACGCCACCACCACGCACCACCACGCCCCACCACGCCACCTCACTACCACCACGCCACCTCACCACCACGCCACCCCACACGTCCCGTAATTACCAGCTAACCCTCCTCCTCCTCCTCCTCTTTCTCCTCCTCCATGCACCTCCATCTGCCACTCGCATTATCGGACTTAATCTTCACTTCAAACATGCACGCGTTTTCCCTCTATTTCTCCTACTGCTGCTGCCCTGCATTCATCTCGTCTCCTTCCTCCCTCCTACTTCCATCTCACTTTACTGTCCAATCTCTCATTATTCTGAGCCCTCGCGACGCATATCCCCGTCGCAGACTTTTTTTAAACATCCTTTTCATCATCACCCTAATGCAAGGGCGGCGTGTCCTTTTAAAATTTTCTCTCCTTCATCTCTATCTCTATCTCTTCTTTCTCTTGGTTCTTCTTCATTTCCGTTTCTATCTCCTCTCCTTCATCTCCATATCTATCTCCTCTTCTTTCTCTTGGTTCTCCTTCATCTCCATCTCTATCTCCTCTTCTTTCTCTTGGTTCCTCTCCTTCATCTCCGTCTCTAACTCCTCTTCTTTCTCCTTCATCTCCGTCGCTATCTCTTCTTCTTTATCTTGGACCTTCTCTACTCCTTCCAAAATGTTGCCGTTACTTTTCCCAAGAGTCACAAACGCGCGCCACCGTCTCCCTTCGTCAGTAATTCCGCCCATCACTCGGCCCCACCTTCGTCATTACTGTAATCCAATCACTCTCCTGCCTCGTCTATTTTCCTTATCTATTCCCTTTTCCTTCCAATTTCTCTCTCATTCGCCATACAATCACGTTTAAAGTTGTGGTTGTCTATAATAAGTTCTCGTCGGCTCGTCGCTCTCCACTTTCATCCACTCCACATCCTGGTGTTCCCTTCCACTTCTTCCGCTGATCCACTAGCCATCAGCCTCCACCTGCCTCCACCCTTCCACCGCCACCAACACACTCCTATAATGGGTTAAATATTGCCTATAATAAGTTGCCGTCGCTCTCCACTTTCATCCACTCCACATCCTATAGCATTCCCTTCCACTTCCACATCTCCCGCTGATCCTCCACCCATCAGCCTCCACCTGCCTCCACTCTTCCACCGCCACCAACACACTCCTATAATGGCTTAAATATTACAGTTCAACCTTTGCGGAGGGGGGTTACATTTGGACACGGCTCATCCGTTCATTAATATTAGAAGTATCAGTAAATCATTGATGACCTTAATGGTGCGGACCTTGTGGAGATTATTATTGACAAGATAACATTAGACAGCTGTTAGTGGTATGAAATTTCTAGGTTATCGTGTAAGATTCAAACATTATTCTGATGTATGTAAAATGTGATAAAGGTGGCTAGAAATATCTAATGATTTTCTTCGCCTCCATTTTCAATAACTACTTTTATTCCTTCATAATACTGTAGTCTTATTCCCTAATGATGTTCTGACATATCAGGTCATAACTTTCAACAAACTTACGCGGTTTCCTTGCTGTGTTTGCACCCGACCTAGTTAAGCATTTTTCACTTCACCATTTTTCCCCCCGTTTTTTCTAGCTGTATTTTTTTACATTGAGTCTGCTCCCTTCCCCCCCTTTAAAAAGTAGGTGGCCTCTCCTGTCACCTCACACTAGCGCCCTGCTCCTCTCCTTTCATTACGCAGTTTTTTTTTTATCTGTTCTATCAGTTGAGATTGGGATTTGGGAAGGCGGTGGCAGAGTGGTTAGCGCCTGCAAGTGGCGTGCTCGGTGTGCCGAGTTCGATCCCCGAGGGGTGCCAAAATCTGTCTGCAATCGTCGAGTGGCCTAAGAACACCCACATGCCCTGCCCATTAACTCTACCTTCGATTGCGAGTGCATCGGAGGACACAGGGGGGCGGCATGAGCCTCTAATCACAGGCGTCACTATAAAAATCCTGCCTGCGCCACCACGGGCGAGGGCCAACCATCATAGCCCTCAAGTGAACCTCCAGGGCCTACCATCCCACCCATGGAGGTCACTACCTACAGGAACTATAGGCAAAAATAAATTTCTCTTCACTTTTGATGACGCTAATAATTCACTCTTCTGTGGTATAAATCCTGTATTATTTTCAAGAGAATCTGAAATGTACCACAGTCACAATCCATACTAAAAACGTAGCTCGCTTCTGCCTCTTGTTTTCTTGCCACGTCCAGGTGCTTACACTCCCTGAGGCAAGAATGTCTCTCATTTGCCTCAGCCTCAACCTGAACAGTATCATTAACTATTCGCCTGTAATTCTTGTTGTCATC
>JACEEZ010002038.1:12500-25000 GCA_016584305.1 Chionoecetes opilio | reverse complement strand
GTGTGGGGGGAAGGAAGGGACAGAGGTAAAGGCCTGGCCATCCACCACACAATGGATGCAAGGGTGGCTGCCTCACACGCCGCATTTCCATATTCGGGAATTGGTGTGACTATCGGCCTGGTGCTGTCTTTTAGCGCGGTCGTCACAGTGGCGGCGGTGACAGCATGAATATAAGGCACTCTGGAGCTGCCGGACGCTCTGTTTTAGGCCGCCGTCACGGGTTGTCAGAAGGTGCTTGTTCCTGCTCGCACCCGTCACCGCCTCCACTAAATATTAATCATACACATCGCTGCCTCAGTAAGTTCAATCCTCGCCCAGACCTCACTCGCTCCATCACCAAGCTTCCGGCAGTGCATGTATACGTCTTTTTTTATTGTGTATTGCTTGGGCTTCACTACATTTCAATAAATCTAGAGTCTTCACTAACTGTAAGTATAAACGAGGATGCCAATAAATCTAGAGTCTTCACTAACTGTAAGTATAAGCGAGGATGCCAATAAATCTAGAGTCTTCACTAACTGTAAGTATAAACGAGGATTCCAATAAATCTAGAGTCTTCACTAACTGTAAGTATAAACGAGGATTCCAATAAATCTAGAATCTTCACTAACTGTAAGTATAAACGAGGATGCCAATAAATCTAGAGTCTTCACTAACTGTAAGTATAAACGAGGATGCCAATAAATCTAGAATCTTCAATAAGTATATACGAGGATTCATTTTCTGCATTAATGTTATTCTGCTTCTACCAATACGCCTAGTCTTAGATGAACAGTTTTCCTTGCCTTAAAGCTTAAAGTTCTCAATATACTCTATCCTCTTTTCGCTTCCTTAATAACCCTAAAGTCTACGTCCCATATCTTATTTAATATCTTATTTAAAATACGTTTACTGCACAGGATCAATAAATCAAGCCGGCGGCCAGGCCAGGCGGGCAGCGCCGAAGGCTAATATTTAATGGAAAAGTTTCCACGCGATAAAATCCTTAACTGGCTGAACTAATGCCTCGTTATGTATATCAAAAACTTAACACTTCATCTTGGCAAACCCTCCATTTCCAAAAAAAAAAAAAAATTATAAAAATATTGCAGAAAAAAATAAATATTGAAGTGAAAAAAGATCATGGATATTCACACAAGCTTATTTTGTCAACAGGCTTTGAGACACATTATATACCTGGCATTTTTGAGACGCTATAAATATTACATCATAAAACCTTCCTTTGTAGGAGGCAGTGAGCTTCAATTTTTATCATACACTGTACTTGAGAGAGGGGAGAGGCGGGAAAAAATGAATGAATTTTCTTTTCATCACGACAACTTCAGGAATCAAAGTACACCATTGCATCCTTAGAAACTACTATTAAACGAGAACAATATTTTGGAGTCAGAGTAAAAATGAAAAAAAAAACATTGCTCACGACTTCTTCAGGAATTAAAGTACTAAACTATTGCATCCGAAGAAGCTACTAGTGAACGTGAACGATATTTTGGTGTCAAGGAAAATAAGAAGAAAAAACATTGCTCACGACAACTTCAGGAATTACAGTACACCATTGCATCCGAAGAAACTTCTATTAAACGGGGATGATATTTTGGTGTCAGGGAAAAAAAGGATGAAAAAACACATTGATCACGAATACTTCTGGAATTAAAGCACACCATTTCATATTATTTCATATATTTTTCACCATTTCCGAAGACACTACTGTTGAACAAGGGCGATATTCTGGAGTCATTGATTGGCTGAGGCAGGTGACGCGGAGGACTGAGAGTGGAAGTGACGGGCGCTAAGGACGGCTCAGGCGACGGCTTTCTCCCGCTCCTCGACGCTACTCTTTCAGGGGTGGTTTTTTTCACACTATAGGAAAGGGAGGAAGGAATAGGGAGGGAGGGAGGGAAATAAGGAGGGAGGGAGGGAGGGAGGGTGGGAGGAAAAGAAGGAAGAGGGATGGAGGGAGGGAGGAAGAGGAAGGGAAGGAGGGAGGGAGGGAAGGAAGGAAGGAAGAAGAGAGAACTGAGGGATGAAGGCGTGAGAAGATTGATATGAGGGGTAGAAGGGAGGGAAGGATGAAGGGAAGGAGGGAAGGAGGAAGGGAAGGAGGGAAGGAGGAAGGGAAGGAGGGAAGGAGGAAGGAGGGAAGGAGGGAAGGAGGGAAGGAGGGAAGGAGGGATGAATCAAAGTATCATGGTGGAAGGTATGGAGGACGGGATGGTTTTACGAGCAATGAATGAAAAATGTAAGTATAGAAAGATTGCAAGGAGGGGCAGGAAGGAAGACAACGAGGGAAAATACGATGCATGGATTGAAGAAAAGGGAAAGAAAGAAATGAAGAAAAGATCTGTCTGAAAACAAAATCCAAAAACAATGGATGGAAGATGCACTAAAAAGATTAGAACAAAAGAAAAGGGGGAAAAAAAAAAGGAGGAAGGAGAAAAGCGAAAAGAAACAGAAACAGAACAAATCAAACTTCTCTAGTCTCTGTCTACTATCGCCGCCTCCTCCTCCTCCTCCTCCTCCTCCTCCTCCTCCTCCTCCTCCTCCTCCTCCTCCTCCTCCTCCTCCTCCTCCTCCTCCTCCTCCTCCTTCTCCTCCTCCTCCTCCTCCTCTCCACATGGCTTAGGAGAGCAGTTATGTTCATGGATTGGCGATTGGCTTTCAAATCGTAAACAACGGGTAGTAATAAATGGCGAGGCATCTGATTGGTTAGATGTTACTAGTGGGGTGCCTCAGGGCTCGGTCTTGGGTCCTACTCTTTTTCTGATATATATCAATGTTCTGGACTGCGGACTTGTATCTAAAATATCGAAATTTGCAGATGACACCAAATTAGGCGGTAAAGCATATATGATACTAGAGAAAACTGCAAACTCATACAACGTATCTCGACAAACTATCAGATTGGAGTGATAAATGGCTATTAAAATTCAATTCCGATATATGTAAAATAATGCATATAGGCAACGATAACCTCAAATATAACTATCAAATGCAAAATAAATCGTTAACAGAAGTACAGCAGGAAAAGGATTTAGGTGTCATCATTAGTAATGATCTTAAAACCAGTACGCATTGCCTAGCTGCCAGTAAAAAGGCGAATATGATGTTGGGCTTTATTAAACGCAACTTTGAACATAAAACTCCGAAAGTAATGACACGATTATACACGTCTTTGGTTAGGCCGCACTTAGAATATGCCGTTCAATTCTGGTCGCCCTGTTTCGTAAAAGATCAAGCCAAATTGGAATCAGTTCAAAGAAGAGCAACCAAACTAATACCATCTCTGTGAAATTCATCTTATGAAAAGAGACTGCGGAAACTTAATATGTTTTCCCTAAAGGATCGTAGAATCCGTGGGGACTTGATAGAAACCTTTAAGATCCTAAAAGGATTTGATGTCATTAATCAAGAGAACCTATTCGAGCTTTCTCCTCAAGTGACAACAAGAAATAACGGTTTTAAACTAAACGGTCAACGTTGCATCACTGATCTCCGAAAAAATTGTTTCAATGTTAGAGTTGTTGATCGATGGAACAAATTACCAGTAAATGTTGTCGATGCCAGCACATTAACTTCATTTAAAAACAGACTTGACGCGCACTGTAAAGGAAATGAGTATTGCCCTGCGAATTCATAATATAGTCCCCGGATCGATTAGTGTTGGTGGTAGTTGTAGTTAGCATATTTCATATCCTATCATTCTTCACTACGAAACTTCCATGTTCCTATCTTCTTTAGGGACATGGTATCATTTTCCAACTGTCCTCTTACATGTAGTTGATAGTTAGTAGTATGTAGTGCAACAGATACCCTAGTTATGGACCAATAGGTCTCCTGGTGTCTGTTATTCCTATGTATTCCTCCTCCTCCTCCTCCCCCCCAAAACCAGAACTTTTCCACCCTGCACCTGAGGCCGCTGTGCTCCCCATAACCTAGACTCGTGTGTGCATTAAGCATCAACATGGTCGTAAAAACACTTAGGCCGGTGGTTAAAACGTGCACAGTTATAGGACATCACAGTTGCTATGTTGTCATGACCACCGCTCCGAATGACACTGTGATGGGGCATTAAACTCATTTTGTAATATGTAACAAGGTCGTTGGACATAACTTTCCGCCCGGATGCCCACGTGTTATGACAACAATAATAACGGACACAGGGATATCATAGTTGCATTATATTTAAAAGCAGAGAAATAAATGAGTTTGAGTGAGGCATGCTTATGTAGGCGATGAAGGGAAGATTAAATTATATATCATTTTATTTTCACTCGAAGACATACAGTAAAAAAAAAAAAAATATATATATATATATATATATTATATATATATATATATATATATATATATATATTTATATTATATATATATATATATATATATATATATATATATATATATATATATATATATATATATATATATATATATATATATACACAAATAGGAGTAAATACATATAAAGATGAGTCGATCAATAAATCCTTTTTAAAACTAATACAATATGTATAGAAGAGAATGATTATTCTAGATACATGTCCGCCAGGAAAATGAAATCAATTGAAGATTACAAAACTAAATAAGGAATTTGAGTTGAAATTTAGGTGAGGTTAAGGTTAGGTAAAGAAAATAAGTATTATGAGTCACGTTGAGGAAGGCGCCCACACAGCGGCTGTCAGGTGGAGTGTTGGCTGTCTTGGTTGTCTTGATTGTCTTGGTTGTCTTGGTTGTCTTGGTTGTCTTGGTTGTCTTGGTTGTCTTGGTTGTCTTGGTTGTCTTGGTTGTCTTGGTTGTCTTGGTTGTCTTGGTTGTCTTGGTTGTCTTGGTTGAGGGTGATTGTCAGGCAAGACACAGGCGGGCATATTTCTCGTAGCAATGACAAACTGCTACATTTGTCTCAGTTTATTTAATGAACCAATAACCCTGAGTGATTTATGGCGGGCCAAATACCGAGAGAGTTTCCCGAAGAGAAAAAAAGATGGAGGAAGCGACTCTGGGTACCGACATACAAAAGGTGAAAGATGTTGAGGCAAGGAGATGGAGGACTGCGCGGCGGATGGAAGGTGATGACGAGGACCTGAAGAATTATAGTCTATTTTTTTAAAGAGATGAAAAATCCTGACCCCTTGCTGCTTACTGACTGATATTTGATGCCAGGAGAAAGGAATACTACGGTTCTTCTAAATTTCAGCTGTACTTTATCATAGTTAACTATATTATCAGGTAAACATAGGCCTAATTTTAAGCATGAGACTTTAAGATAGAATGGAATTTTCACCTTGTTAAAAAAATAGACTATAGGTTTCCATCTTTTTCTACGAACATGTAGACGTCTGAACACTGAAACCATGGACGTAGCAGCTCAGAGACGCGGAAACGAATGACGGAAAATTAGGGAAGAGCGACCTAGTCAAGGAACGGTTTTTTTCGTTTTCTTCATACAGTGGAAGCTTTTTGACGGGTGTGTGTTGGATCAAAGCAGAGTCATCAGCTGGAGTGAGTCCTCAGGGTTGTATTCCAGCGTCTTGGAAGTGAGTCTTATCAGTGTTATATTTGCTTACCTTACCGAGTCCCACAAAAGTACAGTCGAGGCGCACACACACACACCCACCCACCACCCACCCACACACCCACACACCCACCCACCCACCCACCACACACACACACACACACCCACACACACACACACACCCACACCCACACCCACACACACACACCACACACACACACACACACACCCCACCCACCAACCACACCCACACCCACACCCACCCACACCCACACACACCCACCACCACACAGCCACAGCCACACCCACACCCACACACACCCACACCCACCCACACCCACACCCACCCACACCACACACACACACACACACACACACACACACACACACACCACACCCACACCCACACACACACACACACACACTCGAGGTAGTCTATCCCTGAGTCTGGCAAATCATTCCGCCATTGAATGTACTTACGTAGTTTATGAGGCACACATTTCAAGTACGTATTGACCATCTCCCTATCAACAGAGGAATATGACTCTTCCCGTCTTGCATATAGAATACCATTTGTAAGCTCGGGAATATCGGGAATATTTATACTTACCACTACCTACATACAAGATACATCTCATAATATCGAATCATGCAAGAACGAGTCTCTATACATTCTTGTTGTATTAAAGTGTGCATGGAGTTGAAAGAATACGTCGAACTCAGGGGTTTAAATTTATGACCACTTAAGGCAGCTGAGTCAAGTTAATCTTGGTGACCCGTCTGATTCCAGTACGGACAAGAACTTTGTACCCGGATGAAGACACAGACTTTTACATTGTCGTTTATCCTGTCGCCGTGACGGGAACATAACTTTGCTTGGGGGCACAAGAAAGTAAACTCGGCACGACTTCACGTCTCAACCGTAAATTATCTGACTCCGCAGTGAAATGGTTAAATAAACAGGCTGGGCGGAGAGTTTGCTCGGGCTCCTCCTGGCGGACTCATTCCAGATAGATAGACTTTTTATTGCTTGCGTTTTTATGGTGGTGAGGGAGAGAAGTCGGGAGGGAGAGAGGAAATGAAGAGAGGGAGGAATAAAGGAGGGGCAGGAAGAGGAGACAAGGATGTGGAGATGGGATGAAAAGGGAGAGGAAAGGGATAGAAGGAGGAAATATGAGAGGGATCAGTCAGGAGGGAATGAAAAGAGGGGAAATGAGACAAAGAGGAAAGCGAAGCACAGGCAAAGAGGGGAAAGGGGGGGGGGCGGGTGACATGTATGGAGAAAGGGAGGTAAGGACAGAGAGGGGAAGAGAGGGAGGGACATGTATGGAGAGAGGGAGGTAAGGGGAGACGAAGACGGGGAAGGACACGAGGGGAGAGAATGATGGGGAGGAGGAGTGGTCACGGCGCGTTAGCCTCCCCATCGCCCCACATCTGGCTGCCACTGCTCTTTGTGGCGTCTCCTTGGACCATGACGCCCCTCCCCCCTGCTGCCCACCCTCCTGCTGCCCCCCCCCCACCTCCAAACATGGCGTCCCTTAGCCCCTTAAAACACTCGCATCATACCATCCCATTTCCCTTACAAAACCCACATTACGACCTTCCTCCTCCTTCCAGGCTTTTCTCGCTTCTCTATACCCCAACTCCTTCCCTTAGTGGTACTCTGAATCCTGCCTTCCATGACTCCTTCAACCTCATTCCCGGATTTTCTCCCTTTTCTAAGTCCTTTTGCCAAAGTCCTTTTCTATCAATACCCTTTCCTTTATCCTTAGTGTCACTCTGAATCCTGCCTTCCATGATCCCTTCCTCCTACTCCACAACCCATAATGCTGATTCCTTAACATGCCTTATTCTGCAATTCTTGGCATGCGGGCAGAAATTCTTCACAATCCCCACCTTATCTTTTGTTTCCTAAACCCTCCTTCCCTCCCTTCAACTCCACCTCCCCCCACCCCCGCCCCTAACATGCTCGTTGTGGTGACTCCCTCCTTCTCCTCGAATTACCAGTCCAAAACATGCTAATCATCCCCTTGTTAGCAGTTTGCCTGTCATATTATCGAGCTTCATCGCAACGTCCCTCCCAAGCCTGGTAGTTCTGGTAGTGGTGTTACCGTTAGTAGTATTGCATAATCGTAACAGGAAGAAGAAAGAATGACAATGATAATATTGATAACGCTAAAAACAACAAAAACAACAAAATACCGCGGCAACAACGTAACATCCATACTAAACAAATAAAAAAAAGCCTCGTGGTAACAACGTGCAGCATAAAATACACAAATACACAAAAGGTTGAAAACAAAATATTCGGTCAGTGTAGAGTTATACATGTTATACATATATTGCACATACGAGGCAAAACAACCTCCCATCTCGTCTATATAGTTTACAGAAAGGCAAAAAAACCATCTCGTCTATATAGTTTACAGATGCAAAAAAACCCATCTCGTCTATATAGTTTACAGATGCAAAAAAAAACAATCTCGTCTATATAGTTTACAGATGCAAAGAAACCCATCTCGTCTATATAGTTTACAGAAAGGCAAAAAAAAATATCTCGTCTATATAGTTTATAGAAAGGCAAAAAAAAAACACATCTCGTCTATATAGTTTACAGATGCAAAAAACAACCCATCATCGTCTATATAGTTTACAGAAAGGTCAAAAAAACTTTTCATATATTTACAGAAAGGAAAAAAAAACCCATCTCGTCTATATAGTTTACAGAAAGGAAAAAAAACCCATCTCGTCTATATAGTTTACAGAAAGGCGAAAAATAATATCTCGTCTATATAGTTTACAGAAAGGAAAAAAAAAACCACATCTCGTCTATATAGTTTACAGATGCAAAAAAACCCATCCCGTCTATATAGTTTACAGAAAGGCAAAAAAACTATCTCGTCTATATAGTTTACAGAAAGGAAAAAAAAAACCCATCTCGTCTATATAGTTTACAGAAAAGCAATAAAAAAACACATCTCGTCTATATAGTTTACAGAAAGGCAAAAAAAACACTACTCTCGTCTATATAGTTTACAGAAAGTGGAAAAAAAAAATCTCGTCTATATAGTTTATAGAAAGGCAAAAAAAACCCATCTCGTCTATATAGTTTATAGGAAGGCAAAAAAAACCATATAGTTATAGTTTATAGGGTTGTATAGGGTATAGTTTAGGGTGTATAGGGTATAGTTTAGGGTGTATAGGGTATAGTTTAGGGTGTATAGGGTATAGTTTAGGGTGTATAGGGTATAGTTTAGGGTGTATAGGGTATAGTTTAGGGTGTATAGGGTATAGTTTAGGGTGTATAGGGTATAGTTTAGGGTGTATAGGGTATAGTTAGGGTTAAGGGTATAGTTTAGGGTGTATAGGTATATTAGGGTGTATAGGGTATAGTTTAGGGTGTATAGGTATAGTTAGGTAAGGGTATAGTTTAGGTTAGCAGGATAATGGGTGGAGGCGCCCTCAGCCGCGCGGGTTGAAGTCAGTGAACTGTCAGTCAGCCATCATGCTGTGGGCTAAGGCAGCCCATATACTGTAACTCTACTGCCTTCCTTCCCTCCTTCTCTCCTTCCCTCCCTCCCTTCCTTCTCTCCTTCCCTCCTTCTCTCCTTCCCTCCCTCCCTTACTTCTCTCCTTCCCTCCCATGTCCCTCCTTCCCTCCCATCCCTCCTTCCCTCCTTCCCTCCCTCCCTTACTTCCCTCCTTCTCTCCTTCCCTCCCTCCCTCCCTCCCTTCCTTCCCTCCTTCCCTCCTTCCCTCCCATATCCCTCCCATATCCCTCCTTCCCTCCATCCCGCCCCTCTCTCCCTACTTCCCTCCCTCCTCCTTCTCCTCCTTCTCTTCCCTCCTTCTCTCCCTCCCTCTCCTTCCTCCCTCCTTCCTCCTCCTCCTATCCTCCATACCTCTCCCTCCATCCTCCTTCCTCCTCCTCCCTCCCTTACTTCCCTCCTTCTCTCTTCTCTTTCTCCTCCTCCTTATTCCCCTTCCGATTTTTGTCCACGTGAACACTTTAATAATTAATGGGAGGGACGTCACCTAGAATAGAGGGACAGTGTTGAAGTGCACTTGTAAGGGTTAAGTTTTTATGTGGAGAGAAATAGAAGAGCAGCGCTTCCCTACGCCAACAGTATTATACGTTCACTTCCAAGGCAGGAGTGTCGCTCCTTGTGTGTTCTGCTATGGTGAATAGCTGTGTTGCATTTGGCTGCAATGAAAGAGCGACAAAACATCTGACCCAATGAAGAGCGACAACATCTGACCCTCAATGAACGCGAAACTCTGACCATCATGATTTCACCAGTAAGTTATTTGTTTGTTGTTTTATAAAATTATGTTTCAAACAAACGTGCATGTATTTGATAGACAAAGACAATGACCTTGTTAGAAAAGTGTGATAACTACTGCACCACTGGGTTGACAATTGTGTTACTGATAGTAATAATAGTGGCGGTAGCTTTAGTAATAGTATATAAGTGTTAGCGATTGTGTTCGTAGCGTTTATATTAATAATTGCGGGACGCTGAGAACCAAAATGTACACTTCCTTCCTTTCTTTTTCCTTTCCCCTACTGATCGATCTAAGTGCTAAGAACATCTTTACAGGCTACCAAAGGACTCGTGCATACTTCAGCAGTAACACAGAAGTATAATTTCACACACCATGATATCATTAAGTGCAAACAGTGTAAAAAGTTAAAAGAAAGAGTGGGTATCTCAGTCAGCCAGTGCGTGACATTGCCCACAGCAGTGTGGTGGACGGGGGAGAAAAGTGGCTTCACCAGACAACACAGGCCGCGCGGCTCAAGGCGCCTCCATTCATGTTTCCTCCAAGGTGTATAGGGTATAGTTTAGGGTGTATAAGGTATAGTTTAGACTTTAGGGTGTATAGGGTATAGGTTAGGGCTTAGGGTGTATAGGGTATAGTTTAGGGTGTATAAGGTATAGTTTAGGGTGTATAGGGTATAGTTTAGGGCTTAGGGTGTATAAGGTATAGTTTAGGGTGTATAAGGTATAGTTTAGGGTGTATAGGGTATAGTTTAGGGTGTATAGGGTATAGTTTAGGGTGTATAGGGTATAGTTTAGGGTGTATAGGGTAGTTTAGGGTGTATAAGGTATAGTTTAGGGTGTATAGGGTAGAGTTTAGGGTGTATAGGGTAGAGTTTAGGGTGTATAGGGTAGAGTTTAGGGTGTATAGGGTAGAGTTTAGGGTGTATAAGGTAGAGTTTAGGGTGTATAAGGTAGAGTTTAGGGTGTATAAGGTATAGTTTAGGGTGTATAGGGTATAGTTTAGGGTGTATAGGGTATAGTTTAGGGTGTATAGGGTAGAGTTTAGGGTGTATAGGGTAGAGTTTAGGGTGTATAGGGTATAGTTTAGGGTGTATAGGGTATAGTTTATGGTGTATAAGGTATAGTTTAGGGTGTATAAGGTATAGTTTAGGGTGTATAGGGTATAGTTTAGGGTGTATAAGGTATAGTTTAGGGTGTATAGGGTATAGTTTAGGGTTTATAGTCTATATAGTTTACATATTCGACCTACATGTTTCAGGGCAGGAGTATCAGACGCATGCAAACTGATCTATCACGAGGAGCTCACACGGCGTCCAATAATTTGATCTCATTATGTCTGATTGGCTTGAGTGAACCTGTTTGTCCAGGTTATTGATGGTCGCTGCCCCAATGTCGACAGGGTATTCGAGGGACGGCTACGCGATACTGCCTGCACTCTTAGAAAAAAAGGGTAGGAAAAGGGTAGAAAAAGGGTGTTTATAGTGATGAAATACTGCTACCCTTTTTCTACCCTTACAAATATACCCTTTTCCAACCCCAAATATACCCTTTTCCAACCCCAAATGTACCCAGTCTCAACCCTCTCGTCTAAAAAGGGTAGGGTAGATGAAGGGTAAAATCAGCAGCATCTACCCTCCAGCCTGGACATAGGGTATAAAAAGGGTAGTGATGGTGCGATGTAACAATTCTACCCTTAATATACCCCTTATTTCTGAGAGTGTGGAGGGGTTGTTGCTGCCAATTTCAAAAGACAGGCAGCATGCACAGAAGGATTGTTTGAACCCCCTTAAACATAACGGGCTAATAAATTATAATCTGTACAGAAAAGTCTACGAAGCACAGGAAACAGGTAGAAACAGGTGCCTTTTACTATTTTCGTGAAGTTCAAATAATTAGGTGAGGCACAGGGGCCGTGATCACCCATTATATTCCTCTAGGTGTATTTTTTTCTACTTTGTGTATTTTTTCATTGTGTGGCCTGCAGGGTTGATCCGAGGCGACCTGATGGAGTCTTTAACCTCAGGGCGGGAAAAGCAGTGGCTGAAGTATTAAGAGACGGGAGGGACACAGGGTATTATGTGGCTTACTTTGATAGGGTGGAGAATGACATGCCAATAAGGGGAATATGGGAGTGGGATGATAAGGCATAGGGAGAAATGGGTCTCAGTGGATAATAAGGATCAGTGGGTATAATGAAGAATGAAAGGAGTGAGGAGGGGAAGGAAAACAATGCTAAGAGACGAATGCTTAAGGGTTATAATGTGAAAAAGAATTAGAGGAAGGATGAGGAGCTAGGATGAAGGGGAATAAAAAGAGGAGGAGGATGAGGAGGAAGAAGGGGAATAAAAAGAGGAGGAGGAGGAGGAGGAAGAAGGGGAATAAAAAGAGGAGGAAGAGGAGGAGGATGAAGGGGAATAAAAAGAGGAGGAGGATGAGGAGGATGAAGGGGAATAAAAAGAGGAGGAGGAGGAGGAGGATGAAGGGGAATAAAAAGAGGATGAGGAGGATGAAGGGGAATGAAAAGAGGAGGAGGATGAGGAGGAAGAAGGGGAATAAAAGAGGAGGAGGATGAGGAGATGAAGGGGAATAAAAAGAGGAGGAGGAGGAGGAGGATGAAGGGGAATAAAAAGAGGAGGAGGATGAGGAGGATGAAGGGGAATAAAAAGATGAGGAGGAGGAGGAGGAAGAAGGGGAATAAAAAGAGG
>JACEEZ010002038.1:0-2500 GCA_016584305.1 Chionoecetes opilio | reverse complement strand
GCTCCCGGGGATTTTTCACTGACAAATTCAGGCGGTTACTGTCCCCCTTAAGCAAGGGGATGGGTGTGTGTGATGTATGGGGTCCCAGCATTACCCAAAGATCGGTCACTACGAGCTCCAGACTCATTCCGGGAGGGAATAATAAATAATAAATTAATAATCACACTTACGTACAAATGATTTCAAGCTTTGCTCACCCTCTGCCTTCCTTCTTGGAAACTCCAAACGTCACGGTTGTCTCCTTACCTGAAGAAAAAAAATCAAATTATGTTTAAACAAGAACATGGAAAGCTTTAGTTGTTTGCAAAGTAAGTATTGAGATTATCCTACACATATCAACAAGATAGTTATATAATATCATAGATAACAGTAGAACTGGATGTGATACTCCGCAACTACGCGCGCTGGACGCTGCAGTACTGGCCCCATGGTCAGTCTGCTGGCCCATTCACTTGCTGCATATGACTATCATATAGACTGGTTTATCAGTATATATGATATACTGTAATCTTCGTAAATCTTTGTTCTATAATATTATCAAATAAAAAGCAGTAAAACACACTAAAGAAATGCCATTACGAGACTCTGAAGAAATATGCATTCACTTCAACTCTTCGCCATTTAAAACTTTGCGAGTCAACTTTTATCATGAAGGGTATCAATAGAAGCGCAATTGTATTAGCTTTCCATTGATGTATTTCGTTTTCTGATAAATGAATTACCACTATGCATAAATTAGCGTTAACTAAATACATAAAATCATCAATCGGGTAATTTTCACGATTGATAATGTTATTTATTTACTTATATATTTCGTTTTCTGATAAATGAATTAGCACCATGTATAAATTAGCGTTAACTAAATAAATAACCTCATCAATTACCCGATTGAGGATTTTATTTATTTATTTAACGCTAATTTATGCATGGTTCTAATTCAGGTATCAGAAAACGAAATATATCAATGGAAAGCTTATAAAATTGCGCTTCTATTGATACCCTTCATGATAAAATTTGACGCGCAAAGTTTTAAATGGCGAAGAGTTGAAGTGAATATTAAGTTCATGCATATTTCTTCAGAGTCTGTATATGGCATTCTTTAGTGTGTTTTACTGTTTTTTATTTGATAATATTATAGAACAAAGATTTACGAAGATTACAGTATATCATATATACTGATAAACCAGTCTATATGATAGTCATATGCAGCAAGTGAATGGGCCAGCAGACTGACCATGGGGCCAGTACTGCAGCGTCCAGCACACGTAGTTGCCGAGTGTCACATCCAGTTCTACTGTTATCTATGATATTATGATATGATATTATGATACAATAGCGCAAGCAATAGCATATACTAATAGAGCAAAGGGACGCTGCACGGGAACACGTCACTACCACTGAGCCACACGCTGGTAGAGGAGGAGGAGGAGGAGGGGAGGAGGAGGAGGAGGAGGAGGAGGGAGGAGGAGGAAGTTTATGGAGGCAGGAAGACCAAGAGAGCAGTGCTACAAGGAAGAGGAGGAAAAAGATGTGAAGAAGAGAAACGACACGATCACGAAAATGACGCCGAGAGAGAAAAAAAAAAGGAAAGAGGAGATAAAAAGAGACTGGAGGACAGGGAAGGGGAGAAAGGAGAGGTAATTACATACAATAGAAGTTCATCGGGGAGAAGACGCTTAATTTGATTCCGACTAATGATGCAGCGAGGAAACAAAGCCTTGAAGATTCCAACATTAACGTGTATTAAGTGCCTTTGCTCTGGCCCGCCAAGGAGGAGGAGGAGGAGGAGGAGGAGGAGGAGGAGGAGGAGGAGGAGGAGGAGGAGGAGGAGGAGGAGAACACAAAAGAAAAGAACACTTAGGAAGAACAAACCATCAACCACCTGAACCCTCAAAAGAAAAAATATGGCTGTAGGCTCCAACGTAAAAAAAAAGAAAAGAAAAAAAACCAGCAACAGCAACAGACCTGCTAGTCCTGGGTTGTCTATGATAATTTACACTTTCTAATCTAAAGTGAGAGATAAAGGACAGTAAAGGTGAAGGCTCCTCCCCACTCTACAAGCCCTTCATCCGAGACTTGTAGCTATGAAAGTAAAATTGTTCAACCTGGAAAAGCTACACGGAAACCTTTCACTCTCTGGTAATCTGGTACGTTTTCCTTGTTAGCGTTTATTTTGCATTTTTTCACTTTGATGTTAAATGAGATTAGACGGTGATCACTGGAAATAAATGCTGGGCCATCCAGAAGAATGAGTACAAAAAGGAGGAAGAAGAGGAGGATTACAACAAAGGAGAGAACGAAAAGGAAGAGCTAGGACATTAGAAAACAGTGGCTGTCAACTTTTTTGGCACCGTACACTCTTGTCACCATAACTCTAAATGTCACAGCCCTTTTCCAAGTTCACCAAAGTTTATTACAAATAAATGTTTACATTTAGGAAAAGATTTAAATTTTCTTAAATGCCCCCCCCCCCCCCCCCCCCCCACACACAAAAAACAAA
>JACEEZ010002037.1:171689-206689 GCA_016584305.1 Chionoecetes opilio | reverse complement strand
TTAGGTTCGGTTAGGTATACTTTGGGGTTTAAAGGGTTAGGTTGGGTTAGATTTTTACATATAGTGACTTTGATGATTTTTGGGGAGCCATTAATCACTTATATTTGCTTCCCCACCCAAAAACCCCGTATTCCCGCCAGTTCCCCAGGTTTGTTGGCTATAGGGGGAAGAAAAAAAGATAGGGTGAAGGACTTCTTTAAAAAGTTTACCTCCTTTTTTTTTTACGTCGGCGAGAGTCCTATTAACGACAGTTACAAGTTTATTTATTAACATAACAGTACCAATCGTATATTTAAACAGCTTTTACCCGTGTTTGTGAATTCAGGGACCGAATATCGGGGGTTAGTTTTAGTGATTGGGGGAGTCTGGGGGTTTTGACATGTTACGTAACCAATGGTCCATGTATCGTATTGAAGTGTAGTTTTAAATTTTTTGGGACAAGCGAAAAACTTGTCCAATAACGAAAAAACCTTTTATTCTTTCATTTGCACCTATTACAAGTGGAACTCGCCGAAAACTTTATTTTCGGCAAGACTTCTCGGTGGTGTTTCAGTTATAATGGACGAAAAACTGCGCGGTCACTACCCCCATTACCACATGCGTTTTTCTATATTATTTTTGTTTAGTATACTGTACAGTATTAATGCATTTCCGCGTAACCTTTAAAACTTATGGTATTATTCTAGTGTTTCCCCAAATACTCCCCCCTCTCCCCCAAAACAAGCTTGGGGCCCTGGGGGAATGCAGGATATAGGGCTGGGGTACAAAATATGCGTCGCAACCACATACTTTTGAGTTATGGAAATTAAAAAAATTCTCTAGATTTAGGGAAAATTAAATTGGATTTCTTCTGAGTCCAGAGAGTGTGAACCTGACGATCCTCACAGAATGATGACGAAGTGTTGAGAAACACCCCCAACCGCCCCCCCCCCCCCTAGGAGGTTAGGTTAGATTTGGTTATGTTAGGTTAGGTTAGGTTAGATTTGGTTAGGTTAGGTTTGGTTAGGTTAGGTTAGGTTATCGGTGGGTCAAGCTCCCCGCTAGGTTAGGTTAATTTTGGTTAGGCCAAATTTCTCTAGATATAAGGAAATTACCCTAGATCTAGGGAATTTTAAAACCCCCCAAACAACTCTTAATTACGTGTTTCCGACGATAATTTGTCCCCCCCGAAAACCCGCATTCCCACAGGTGCCCAAACTTGTTTGGGGGAAGTGGGAGAGTATGGGCAAACACTAGAATTTACCAAACTTATATACATATTGTAGAAATGATATAGTTGTCTTAGACTAACTCTACAGACACAACCTCCCCTTCCAGAGGCCCCCAACCATATAGGAGGTTTGGTTAGGGTATTATTGATTAGGGTAGGGTTTTATTTGGTTAGGGTTTGGTTAGATCTGGTTAGATTTGGTTAGATTTAGGTAGGTTAGGGTTTGTTTATCGGGGGGTCAAGCCCCCCCCTAGGGTAGGTTAATTTTGGTTGGCAAATTTCTCTAGATATAAGGAAATTACTTTAGATCTAGGAGTTTGTCTCCTCTAAAACAATTCTAAATTACGTGTCTCCGACGCATTATTTGCTCCCCACCCGAAAACCCCGCATTCCCACAGGTGCCCAAACTTGCTTGGGGGTTAGTGGGAGAGTATGGGGGAAACATTAGAAATTTACCGGAAAAACTAGTCAGTGTCTCAGAAAATGACCGCGCAGTCCTCGTCCATTTTTACCAAAAGCACTAATTTAGGGAAGGAAAAACTAGTCAGTGTTTAGAAAATTATTGCGCAGTCCTCGTTCATTTTTATCACAAACCTAATTTTACCCAAGAAAAAACTAGTCAGTGTCTCAGAAAATGACCGTGCAGTCCTCGTCCATTTTTACCAAAAGCACTAATTTAGGCAAAGGGAAAAACTAGTCAGTGTTTCAGAAATGACCGCGCAGTCCTCGTTCATTTTTACGGTATCTTTCCCTTAATATCCTACTAACCTAACTATTTCCTACTAACCTTCGGCGAGTTCCGGATTGTGTCAGGACGAGAATTTCGGTAGACGAGAGTACCAGGTTTCCGTTCTCATTATCCTGAATGATACGGTTAGGTCACTCAGAATGTCTGCCTCTTACGCCCTTGAATTATATGATATATGGTCAACCATGATGTCTGCCCTTTTTGTCCCTGAATTATTAGGTTAATCAGGATGGCGGCCCATTATTGCCTAGAAATATTTATTAAAAGTCAATCAGGATGTCTGCGCCTTAAATTATTGCCTCCAAATTGTTTATTTCTGGTCAATCTGTACTGTCAATGGTACTCCTTTGTGGGGTAAACCCTGATTCGGGCCGCCTATGGGAGCATGCATACCCAGCAGACAGGGCAGTTTAACGTCGTTTTCAGAGACACCCAATTTTTTTTTCTTGGCCTACAATAGGGGCTTGTTCTAATGGAGATAGTTTATTTTGCGCAAAACCCCTAAAAAAAAAAAAAAAGGTAACTTTGTGGTTAAGGTTAGGTTAGGTTTCATTAAAACCTATAAGGTTAGGTTAGGTTTCATTAAAAAACCCTTTTAAAGGGTTTGGTTAGGTTTTCATTAAAAACCTATAAGTTAGGTTAGGTTTCATTAAAACCTATAGGTTAGGTTAAGTTTATTTTTTTTTCAAAATTTTTTTTTTTTTTTTTTTTTGGCGCAAAATAAAACTATCTCCGTTAGAACAAGCACCTATTTTAGGCCAAGAAAAAAATAGTCGGTGTCTCTGAAAAAGCCCGCGAAACTCGTCCGTATGCATTTAATATAGGCGGCCTGATCAAATGGCGGCCCCAATCAACTGTATCCCTTAGTGTAGGGGAAAACACACTCTGTTCTGTTCACAACCGAGAAGTCCCGGGTTCGATCCCCGGGTTTGGGGCGGAAACAGTTGGGTGTTTCCTTAAAACCCCAGCCCTGTCCACCCAGCAGTGAATGGGTACCGGGTGTTAGCCGGGGTTTGTAACCCGCCTCCCGGGGTGCTGGCTTCGGCCAACACTATAAGCACTAGCAGACAGCTCTCTGCTTGGGGGAGTCTGCGAGAGAGCTGGGCTGGTTACAGCAGCGATCCATCTCAGCTGCGTCAATAACTGACGAAATTCTTCAATCATCATCATCAAACCCTTCCTTATCGCTTTAAACATGATACATCGATTTGTTGTGTCAACCCAGATGCCAGCTGAGTAATCAGCTGATTAATGTTTGTAAACATTATTTATCACGTGACAGCCTTGTGATTGGCTGATAGATCTGAATAGATAATATAAACACTGCTGTGATTCGCTATTAGCGAGGATGACGTCAATGTATTAGCCAGCCAATCAGCTGTCTCTGTGGAGATACTCCGAGATACTCTTTCCCGCGCCGGTTAAGTCCATCCGGCAGATTATTCAAACAGCCTCGGCGCAAGAGGGGGGTGAGGGTTGCGCCGGAGTAGCATTTACACCATACTTACACCGCTTGACTTACACTTTTTTGCTGGATCTGGCCCCTGGGCTATTTATGGCATCAGTCTTAGACCACTGTATACCTGGACTGCGCACGGAATATCGGCCTGTCGCGCAAGGGCCTGTAGTCGGAGGGCCGCTCGGATTCATATATATATATATATACGGATCATATAGACTGGTTTATCAGTATATATGATATACTGTAATCTTCGTAAATGTTTGTTCTATAGTATTATCAAATAAAAAACAGTAAAACACGCTAAAGAAATGCCATTACGAGACTATGAAGAAATATGCATGAACTTAATATTCACTTCAACCCTTCGCCATTTAAATCTTTGCAAGTCAACTTTTATCATGAAGGGTATCAATAGAAGCGCAATTTTATTAGCTTTCCATTGCTATATTTCGTTATCTGATAAATGAATTAGAACATAGCGTTAACTAAATAAATAAAATCATCAATCGGATAATTCTCCCGATTGATGAGGTTATTTATTTAGTCAACGCTAATTTATACATGGTACTAATTATCAGTACATTTATCAGAAAACGAAATATATAAGTACATAAATAACATCATCAATCGGGAAAATTACCCGATTGATGATTTTATTTATTTATTTAACACTAATTTATGCATGGTTCTAATTCATTTATCAGATAACGAAATACATCAATGGAAAGCTAATAAAATTGCGCTTCTATTGATACCCTTCATGATCAAAATTGACTTTGCAAATTTTTAAATGGCGAAGAGTTAAGTGAATATTAAGTTCATGCATATTTCTTCATAGTCTCGTAATGGCATTTCTTTAGCGTGTTTTACTGTTTTTTATTTGATAATATTATAGAACAAACATTTACGAAGATTACAGTATACCATATATACTGATAAACCAGTCTATATGATAGTCCATAGACCACCATATCTTTGTCGGGCGCCCCGCAGGCCCCTATGCAGCCCCGCAATTCAAAACATTGTCGCGTGAACAGTCCAGGTATACAGTGGTCTATGCATCAGTAGACCGTCAGAACCTATCCTTTCAACATGTCCCCGACAAAGATAACATACTATGTTTGTCTTGTGCAAATCTGCTATAACACCTCAATTAAAACACCAGAGAGTGTTCATATATGTGTCCAAAGACAAGAAAATAGTAAACAGTGGTGGATGTCTACCACCTTAGGCGTGATTTCCCTATGAGGGAACACGCATGTTACGCATGTGTGTATGTGTGTGTGTGTAGAAGGTGCTACATTCATTGTGTGCTCATGACAAGACTGAGTGTGTGTGTCCCTCACACGCAGATAGAACAAGATCAGATATATTGTTGTCAAAGTCACTGGATAGTTGATTTTGGGTGACTGGTGACTGCTGGGTGACTAGCTGGTGAATGTTGAATGCAGGGTGACTATTTCCAGGTTGACTGGCAACTACAGTTTGGTGATTGGTGCTTGTCTGTGTATGCTGACGAGGTAACAAACGCTTGCACACACACATACACACAGCACACACGCGGCGTGTGTTGTTGTGACCAAGATCAATACTTTTAAAAGGTCCATCCACGGCTAAACTGAACTTTTCCTCTGGTGCGCGTGACGTCAGCGGCAGTGTGGAGGTCAACCGCGCTCCAAAACAGTTCGCCAGTGGTGAAGGAACAAGCGCACAGACCGTATCTTCTGTGCTCCGTTTTCTATGCATGTTCACGGTTCTGTGGTGAGGATTTTTTTCATATATTTAGTTTTCTTTCTACAGGAGCTTTGCACACTACATAGTACGTAATAATGAGAAAAAAATTGATAGTGGAAAGAGGAGGTAAAGGGGAGCGGCCTTCCAGCAAGCAGGAGAGCAGGTATGTGTGAGGGCAGGGCAGGACGAGGCTGTGGGTGGCTGGGATTCGCTCTCTCTCTCTTCACTAAAATTGGTACAAAGTCAAAGATTGTAAACCTACATAGATACACTAGAGGTGTATATTTAAATATTATTTTCTATGCCAACAACTACACTGCAGTCATTTTTTTATGATAGTTGGCCATTAACAACCTCTCCCAAACGAAACTCATTTTCTTTAGCTTGCTTAATAGGAATGGGAATGATAATATATAATATAATAGTAATAAACATTATATAAATATCAATGATAATGATGATAATAATAGTAGTATTAATAATCATATTCTCATAGTGGAAAGAGGAGGTAAAAGGGAGTGGCATGGAGAGTAGCAGAGCCGTGGGTAGGGAGAGTAGGTGTGAGTGAGGTCAGGTCTGGGCAGTACGCCACAGGTGCGTGTGGGGGGGGGGGGGATTATCCTCATGAAGGTCGAGGCATATTTCAGAATAGGCCACGATACAAAATCGTCGTTTTCTCGCACCACTTTCACTGACGTCACTAAGCTGCGCGTGGTTTAACTTATAGTGTATATTAATCTTGGTTATGACAATGCTGTGGGCACGGGAACGCATCCGAAAGGGTGCACTTTCCTTTCATCTAGCCGCTATATTCACAATGTGCTCTTAACCAGTATATGTGTGTGTGTGTGTGTGTGTGTGTGTGTGTGTGCGTGGATGGCGCAATATTCACTATATGTGCTCTTTACTAGTGTGTGTGTGTGTGTGTGTGTGTGTGTGTGTGTGTGTGTGTGTGTGTGTGTGTGTGCGCGCGTGTGAAAGATTCACAGTGTGCTCTTGTTCAGGTGGGTGTGTGTGTGTGTGTGTGTGTGTGTGTGTGTGTGTGTGTGTGTGTGTGTGTGTGTGTGTGTGTGTGTATGTGTGCATATTGAAGGCGCTATTTTCACAGTGTGCTCTTGATCAGATGTGTGTGTGTGCGCGTGGAAGGCGCTCTCATTCTACCTGTTCTTTTATGGGCTCGTCTATCTGTCTAGCTGTATGCTACATGCAGAGCTGGGCAGTATTTAAATACATTTGTATTTAAATACGTATTTAAATACATTTGTGTATTTAGAAATGTATTTATAAATACATTGGTTGTCATGTATTAGTAGGGAGTAGGCAGTCAGACACCTACCGCCATGGTGAAATACTCCCGGGGAGGTACTTACGGGAGTTTGAGGGGGTGCTGCAGACTTATCATTGAAATCTCCCGTGTCCTCTCTTTCCATATCCCTTAGTGTCTCAGATACACAAGAGAGTAGCTGCAGCCTGCACTCTAAAGACAATTCTTCTAACTACTCACATTACACTACATGCACTTACATCCCTACACTATCTTCACTCAAAATTTCAAAATGGCGTTCACACACCCTGCCTCGGAGTCCCTTACTGGGGAGACCATAAATATCCCCAGGTCGGACCAATTCAATGGTGACGACTCGAGGTGTCTTGATACTTCTTCTAGCCTTCTCTCCTTAAACTTCTGCAACATTCGCGGCCTTAGATCTAACTTTCTCTCTGTTGAACATCATCTCTCCTCCTTTAAACCTCATCTTCTTTTCCTCACCGAAACACAGTTGTTTGTGAGCACTGACAGCCGACCTTTTTCTGTCTCCTCTTACTGTTTTATTCTCATTTTCAACCCAAAAAGCTGGCTATTGCGTATAGTGCGCAATGACATCACTTGCTCTCGTGCCCACGGCCTTGAATCTTACGAATTTTCTATCATCTGGCTTCGACTTCAATGTCACTCTCTTACTAAATTTATCTGTGCTGCATATCTCTCACTTAACTCCTCTGACTATGTAAAATTCTTCGACTATTTAACATCAAAAGTGGAAAAACATCTCATCTCATTTTCCCTTTAGCAGAATTTCTATTCTTGGGGACTTCAATGTTCACCACCAGCTTTGGCTATCCTCTTCTTTCACTGACCAATCTGGGGGAACAAGCCTAAAAATTTTCTACCCTCCAAAGACCTAAAGCAGCTGGTGCAGCACCCTACCCGTATTCCTGACCGCCTTGAAGATACGCCCAACATTCTTGATCTTTTCCTAACTACTAACCCTTCTGCTTACTCTGTGAAACTATTCTCTCCGTTGGGTTCCTCCGATCACAATCTATTTCGTAACCTGTCCAAATCGCTCCGGTGCCCCTCGGACCCACCTAAGCGGAGGTGCTTCTGGCACTTCAACTCAGCTAAGTGGAAGACCAAAAGGCAGTCCTACTCTGTTTTCCATGGAATGATTACTGCTTCCATGTAAAAGACCCATCTCTTTGTACAGAGCGCATAACTGAGGTTTTAGTCTCTGGCATGGGGGCGTACATTCCACACACTTTCTCAATCCTAAAGCCCGTAAACCCTTTGGGTTTAACTCTGCTTGTTCTCATGCTGTCCGAGATAGAGAGGTGGCTCACAAACGGTACCGTAAGCATCCATCTCCTGAAACTCATGCCCTTTATATTCTGCCCGTAATCATGCCAAATCTTTACTTCACTTCCCAAAAAATTTCTTTCTTTCATAAAAAAATATCAAATCTTTCTGAATCAAATTCCTCTCGTGACTTCTGGCATCTAGCTAATAACATCTCTAAAAATTTTTTCTTCTCATCTTTCCCCCCTATGCTTCACCCAGATGGCTCCACAGCTGTCTCATCTATTTCTAAAGCTGAACTCTTCGCTCAAAAACCTTTGCTAAAAATTCCACCTGGTTGATGAAGGGCTTGTTCCTCCTTCTCCTCCACCTCTGACTATATTATGCCTGTCATTAAGATCCTTCGTAATGATGTTTTCTTTGCCCTTTCTGGCCTAGATCCTCGGAAGGCCCTTTCGGTCCTGACGGAGTCTTCCTATTGTTTTCAAAAAAATGTGCTTCTGGCTTGCACCCGCCTGGTCAAACTTTTCCGTCTTTTTCTATCTACTTCCACCTTCCTTCTTGCTGGAAGTTTGCTCACATCCAACCTGTTCCCAAAAAGGGTGACCGTTCTAATCCTTCAAACTACCGTCCTATAGCTTTGACTTCCTGCCTTTCTAGTTTTTGAATCTATACTTAATAAGAAGATTCTTAAGCATCTATCTGCTCACAATCTTCTATCTGATCGTCAGTACGGTTTCCGTAAAGGGCGATCTACTGGCGATCTTCTAGCTTTCCTAAACTGAAACCTGGTCATCCTCCTTTAGGGGGTTTTGGTGAAAATTTTGCTGTTGCCCTTGACATATCAAAAAAACTTTTGATAGAGTCTGGCACAACTCTTTAATTTATAAACTACCCTCATTCGGTTTCTATCATTCTCTCTGTAAATTCATCTTAAGTTTCCTTTCAAACCGTTCTATTGCAGCTACTGTAGACGGACATTGTTCTTTCCCAAAAACTATCAATAGTGTGTTCCCCCGGGTTCTGTCCCATCACCCACTCTCTTTCTATATTCTTAATGATCTTTTAAGTCTAAATCAAAGCCCTATCCCCTCCTACCTGATGATTCTACCCTGCATTTTTCAAAGTCGTTTATTAGACGTCCAACTCAACAGGAACTAAGTGATTCACGGAGAGATGCCACCGAGCGCCTAACTTCTGATCTTTCTATAATTTTGATTTGGGGCAAAGCAAACCTTGTTTTGTTCAATGCCTCTAAAACCCAATTTCTTCACTATCTACTCGACAAAACTTACCCGATTTCTATCCCTCTTCTTCAATGACACTCAAATTCAATGACACTTAACTGTCTCCTTCTTCTACAATTAACATTTAGGACTATCCTTTACTGAAAAAACTGAACTGGAAATTCACATCTCATTCTTGCTAAAAAAGCTTCTAAGAAGTTAGGTGTCCTGTGGCGTCTGCGTTTCCTTTTTTTTTTCCCTCCCAATTGCTTGCTCTCTACAGGGGCCTTTTCCGCCCATGTTGGAGTATGTCCCCACATGTTTGGGGGGGATCCACACATACAGCTCTCCTAAACAGGGTTGAGTCAAAAGCTTTTCGTTCATCAACTCCCCCCCTCTGACTGACTGTTTTCAATCTTTAAATTACCGACGCAATGTTGTGCTCTTTCTCTCTTTTTACCGTTATTTCATGCTCACTGCTCTTCTGAACTTGGCTAACTGCAAAGCCTCCCCAACTCCCGCGGCCTCGCTGCACAAGACTTTCTACTCATTCTCATCCCTATTCTGTCCATCTTCCTAATGCAAAAGTTAATCAGTATCTTTACTCTTTCATCCCTTTCACTGGTAAACTCTGGAACTCTTTTCCTGTTTCTATTTTTCCACTTTCCTATGACTTAAATATTTTCAAAAGACGAGTAACAAGACACCTCCCGAACTAAATTGGGTCACCCTTCTTTTTTATATTATTCTCTTACTGTCTTCTTTATAGGGACTGGCAACTAAGCGGGCTTTGTGTTACCCATTTTTTTTGTGCCCTTGGCCAGTCCTTTGTGATGTAAAAAAAAAAAAAAAAAAAAAAAAAAAAATTTAGATACAGTGTTTAAATACTTTTATGAGTATTTAAATACATTGTATTTAAATACTGTGTTAAATACTGATGTTAAATACATTGTATTTAAATACTCATAATATAAAAAATGAAATACTTTTTTATCAGTTAATTTGGCCATAAACCCGCCCAACTATCTGGCAACCCCGATGTTACAGTGAACCAGTGTTTGATGTTTCTGCTTTCAAGGAAATTTCCTGATTCTCAGGAAATTTTGGCCTGCGAAGGAAATTTCTAAGGAAACCCAAAATCTAAGGAAATCCTAAGGAAATCCATTTTTTTTCGAACATGTTTAAATTTGTGTGTATTAAAAATGTGTTTACAAATGTATTTAAATACAATTGATGTATTTAGTATTTAGTATTTAAATACAATTCTCCCATGTATTTAGTATTTAGTATTTAAATACATTTGTGTATTTAGAAATGTATTTATAAATACATTGGTTGTCATGTATTCAAATACAGTATTTAAATACTTTTATGAGTATTTAAATACATTGTATTAAATACTTACTCATAATATAAAAATGTAAATATTTATTTATCAGCTAATTTGGCCATAAAGCCCGCCCAACTATCGGGCAACCCTGATGTTACAGTGAACCAGTGTTTCCACTTGGAAGAAAATGTCCTTATTATTAGGAAATTTAGGCCTTAGAAGGAAATTTCTATTTAAACCCAAAATCAAAGGATATCCCAAAGAAATCCATTTTTTTCGGATATATTAAAATTTGTGTGTATTTAAAATGTATTTACACATGTATTTAAATACAATTGATGTATTAAGTATTTAAATACATTCGTAAAATGTATTTAGTATTTAGTATTTAAATACATTTCTCCCATGTATTTAGTATTTAGTATTTAAATACATTCAATGTATTTAGTGCCCAGCTCTGGCTACATGTCATTGTAGGTTCATTTGAGCTCCCTGTAAGAATTGCGATGCCAAAAGTCATCACTTGCCTGTTTTCATGGGCCACTTGCCCCTGTCTATTCACTTCTTCCTTATAAGCTACAACTTATATATTCACAAACACAGTGAAAACCTATCACAAAACTTGAAGGAGGATTACTGGCCATCTTGCGGTTGTAGGGGTAATGTAAGTTAATGTTACTGTGGAGCGGCCGCTTGACAGTTGTGTTGCTTGTCTGTTGACTGTAGATGACGAGTCGTTGATGTCACAACATGGCGCTGGTCGTTTTAGGGCGCACAAATTTTCCTCCACTTAAAATGGCTGTATCCCCAAAAATACTGTTCACATCGAAAAATCAACATCACTACCCAACTATATGAGGCTTGACGATTTCCAATCTATCGTTAACTAAAGTAGAGTATATGGGTCCATTATCCCTTAGGGCTAAAATTATGAAGCCCTAATGGAGAGAAAATAAGAACCTAGCGCTAAATAACAGATAAATAACAGACGCTTACATGAGTTTGCTAATTTAAACAAAATATAATGATATTAATGTAGTCTCACAATTAGTAACACATTTGTTGTAGGTACTCTCACCTAAGCATATACTCCGGTATATGCTTAGTTAACATTGTGTCACTTCTAGATTATATCAAGGGACAGCAGAAAACAACTCTGAACTTTCAATTTTTTTTAATCTTCTAAAGAGTGACTCATTGCTAGTTTCTTTGCCACTAATTCCTTGAACACATTGGCAGTATCACTTATGAGATCATGGAACATTTTGCTGAATATAGTTTCCTTCATTTCTTGCTCCTCATTGCAGAAATTTTGCCACTGATTGTTCTCTGCCTTAATTTCGCCTGCAGCCACGCCCTCCACTAATCGACGGGCTGATAGCTTCTCATGCTGCATGTGAAGGGCAGATATATGAAACATCTGAAGGCCACATAGGTTGTGCTCGATCTTTTCCTCCTCGAGTATTAATTTCATTACTTTGCTTTGTACTAGATGGATCGGGTAGGTGGTGCACATAAACAACGAGTGTGAATATTGTGCAGCACACTCGGACATTATCGATTTGACTAGATTGAAAATTAATAACTTTTTGTAAGTTTTCCCATTGAAATATATATACGTGCATTTTATATTATATGAATTGTTAGGGAAACATTTTATATTCACATCACCAACACTTTTCGCGAGCACGTACATTCGTATGAGTTGTTTTAGTTCCTCCTGTGAATTGGTTCTGATTCTATTTTCATAAGATACACCCACGTTTTCTATGATATCTTCACTCTTGTCTTGTGTTGTTAGTAGTCGGAAAGTTTCACTATCACTCTTCGGTTTATAAACCTTGATGTTGTTATTATTGTTGTTGTGATGGGAAACAGGATACACTTCCTCGAACTTTTCTCCACGACCTTTTGATGCAAATTTTTCCGTTACCTAGAATATGAAATCTGCATCAGAAAGAAGCAGAAATTCAACAATAATGTCAATAACCACTGTGTAATTAAGATGATAAAATTTCAGTATGAATATAAAACATTAATTACATTATTTGTCAACAGTATATCATATTTCAGTGTGCTACTGCAAGAAATCGTTGAACTCGCAATTAGCAAAGATTGGTCAATCGCATTAGGATATGAAAAGAAACCTAAATAAAGAAAAAAACAAAAGAAGGCTATGATATCAATTACTGGAATGAGCAAGTAGGAACTAGGGATGGGAGAGGGTGGTGGAAAGTTGCATACTGGAAAGGTGGCGCCATAGGAGTAGAAGACCGCCATGTTGTTGCATTCAAACACATCCTCCAACACAGAAGGCTTCTTCCACACGTCCGTTTGTATACTCGATGAATCTTCACTCCCCTCGAGGGGAAAAGTGGAAGATGTGTTCGAGAGGACCACTGCATCGACTCGGCCCTCGGAACTCCTTTGCTCTTGTAACGGGTCATCTTCGTTCGATACCGAAACCCCTTTCAATACCTCTCCTCCGGCTCTTTGGCGATCATACTCTATCCTCCTCAAGTCGGCCTCGAGTTTGGCAGCGAAGGATTCTACCAGCGGTGTTCTGCCTTCCTGTCCCCGGGCGATCCTGACCTCTCCGTCTATAAGGTTTACTCTGTCCCTGAATAGAGCGCCCTCCTCTGCGCCGTCATCCTGCCCATGCTGCGACTCATTTTCGGAGATGAGGCCACCATTGGTATGCAACTCTTTGAGACGTTTTGGAAAATTGTCGGCGAAATGAGTGCCGAAACCACGGTTTGCAAAGGCGCTCCCAGGTGACCTTAGAGGCGTGGCCTTGAGGGGACTGCCTGGGTGGGGCTTGTGTGGCAGTGCTGTAGACTGAGACAGAGGCGGATGGGATGGCGCCGCGACTGGATTTGCCTCGGCCACAGCCATTGGATTGACGTAGCAGTATGGATGCTCCACCTGCAGCTGTGGGAAGGAAACAACGGTGAAATAAATCTTCTTATGCTATTTTGATTTGAGGTTAATCTTCGCTTACCATGCAGCACCATGCACTATGCCTCTTGGCCAGAACAAGACCAGAATAAAAGACATCTTTCAAGGCCCCACCCTCCCACTTCCCAATAGGCTGCCGACGACTGTCCCAGGCTCACGTACCTTATCACAGTCGAACCAGGTTCCTTCCTGCTCCTCCTGACCCCTCCAGCATCCCGTCTTCAGGAACTCACACTGGAAGCACCCACTTAGAAACAATCTGGCAGATGACGTCGCGTGTTGAAGGGAAGTTAGCAATGCAGATGCCAGCTGGGCAGGATAAGCTGGCGGATGAAGATGGTCAGCGGTGGGGTGTGTCATGACAGCCCAAGCAGGTCATGGTGCTGCAAGTGACGGGCTGCTGCGGTCGCCCCCAGCCCTTGCTACCCCTCTTAGGCACTGAGGCTGCGCGACGTCCGCACTCATGTTTACACTCATGTTACATCTGCTCCCTTGACTTACTTCATATTTTGAGTCGTTCGTGTGCTACTTACTCCGATACAGATATTTGATCGGCACGGTTACAGTAGTGTTCCTCGTCACCATTCTTGTGCTAGCACAGCTCTGTGAGAAAGGAAATATTTGTTTGCATTAGGTGATAAGCCTATAGCATCTCATAGAAGAAACCCCTCCATCATGAACAAGCCGTAACGATATTGTGGAAGCAAACAGAAGTAATTATGTTGGGCGACTTGGGAAAAAGAGACATAGAGGTGGAGGAAGGGGGGAAATATGTAAGGAAGAGAAAATTAATAGTACTGTGGTGAGAAGGAAACACTTTGTAAAAAGCAGGAGGTTCATTGATTGAAATCTCAGACAAATATTTCCTGGGTGAGTCATTAACCTCTTCATCTTTGCTTTCGTACTCCCGAAGTGTGTAGCGTAGGGTTGCCATATCTGAATCGTCAAAATTATGAACAGTGTTGTGCTCCAGCGAACGCTAGGCTGCTTCTCTTGCTAGCTTCAGACGTTATTTTCATGCTGACTGCTCCTCTGTACTTCCTAACTACATGTGTCTCCCCTTCCCGCGCCCTCGCTGCACAAGACTTTTTTGTTTACTCGCATCCATATTCTGTCAATTTTCCTAATACAAGAGTTAACCAGTGTCTTCACTCTTTCATCCCTTTTACTAGTAAACTCTGGACATCTCTTCCTAATTCAATTTCTCCACCTTTCTATGACTAGAATTAGTTTATAAGAGGAGTGTCAAGACACCTCTCAAACTAAATTGGCCAACCCACTTTCTTGAATCTCTTATTATCTACTTTATAGGGGCTGCCAGCTAGCGGGCTTTTTTTCTTTCTGTTTTTCCCCTGGTCAGTCCATTATGATGTAAAAAAAATATGTTTCAGCTAATAGTACAGGATTATAAATATATAAGACAGTTATTGAGCCATCTTGGTGAAGTATAGAATGAATGATGGAATGGGAAACTGGAAATATAAATGCAAATATAAAATGAAAATAGAAGGAATCCGGTAATTGAGAGATTTAAGACAGTCAGTTAGTGGAAGGAGGGTGAAACCGAAAAGCTTTTGACTCTATCCTGTATGAAAAGCTGTATGAGTGGATCCCCCCAAATATGAAAGTTATACTCCACTCATGAGCGGATAGGACCCCTGTAGTACGGCCTGTACAGAGCAAGCAATTATAAATGAGAAAGAAATGGATGCAGACGCCACAAGGCACCTAACTTCTAACCATCAAAGTCAGGAGAAGAGTTACAACTGTTCTCGTTTTCTACTAGATTTTTTTTCTAACATTTTCTAATTAATAAAGGAGTTTTTAATAAGTTGAAAAATGGATTTGGCATGAATACGAACTTAAATATGAAGGGTATGAGTTTCAAGAGATAGATGGCTAAGGTACCGTCTGTGTGCCGTCTCTCTATCTTTGACAATACGAGAACAAGGTGAGTTAAACCAAGGTTTACGGGCCTTGGGATTAGAAAATGTGGAATGTATGCTTCTCTGCCAACGAGACGCACACAGCACGAAGAGATGAATTTCTGACACAGAAGCAATTATTATCACTCCATGAAAAATCAGAGTAGTACCGCCTCAGGTCCTCCCACTTAGCTGAATTGAAATGCCAGAGGCACCCCCACTTAGGTGGGTCCCGAGGCAGCACAGGAGGGATAGGACAGGTAAAGATGGGGGCATAAGCTATGCTGCACGTGGCCTTGGTGCTCATTTTCGTCGCATTAGCCTTTGAACATGTGGTGGGTGAAAACCCGTTACCCCGGGACACAGGGCTCGTGTGATATCCGGGTTACCATAGTTACCTTCCCCAGGTTTCCCCAGGTACCCATTAATCAACCCCGAAGGGAGCAAGGACAGTTGGTTTGGCTAGCCGCCGACTTGCCCTGGCCCGAATTCGAACCAGGGCCCGCAGATTCGTAGCTAGGGTCGCTAGCCACTACACCACTGAGGCGACAATAGGACAGGTTACAAAAATATGATTGTGGTCGGAGGAGCCCAACGGAGAGATTACTTTTACAGTGTAAGCAGATGGGTTAAAGGTTAAGAAATAAATTAATTAATCAATACTTTAGATGATAATAATTACAAAGATTTGATAACAAACAATAATAACACTATGCATGCATGGTTAAAAAAGTAATACCTGCATCTATATAAGGCCTCTTCCATTTGTGCCCAAGTTCCAGGAACCAGTTCTTTCAATTCAGGGTTGGGTTCAGTTCCTGGTTCTGGGTTCGCGTGTCACAAATGGAACGCAAAAACTCCGTTTTTTTGTTTACAAACAAACTCAGCTGGCGAGGCAAGAGAGAGAGACAGAGAGAGAGAGAGAGAGAGAGAGAGAGAGAGAGAGAGAGAGAGAGAGAGAGAGAGAGAGAGAGAGAGAGAGAGGAGAGAGAGAGAGAGAGAGAGAGAGAGAGAGGAGAGAGAGAGAGAGAGAGAGAGAGAGAGAGAGAGAGAGAGAGAGAGAGAGAGAGAGAGAGAGAGAGAGAGAGGAGAGAGAGAGAGAGAGAGAGAGAGAGAGAGAGAGAGAGAGAGAGAGAGAGAAACATTAAAAGTGGTAACTCAGCTGTGATGTGAAGGGATCATATCAAGTTTAAGATCGCGGGAAACGCATCCTCAACCAGTGCCTGACTTGTAGGCCTGTCTGACATCCTTCTACTCGTGCATGCGGAAACCCTTCACGATAAGAGAAATAGGCCTAAGGCGGCCATTGTTTGTTATGAACTGAAAAATACTACCCAGGCTACCGACGTCATCCCAATGTGGGTAGAGAAAGTTCAAGGGTTTTGCTGAGTCACTACGCGCGTCGCCTTGGACCCAGGTTTTCGTGCGCAAATGGAACGCCTGAATTCTTGGGTTCCGTGAACTGGTTCCTGAAATGTCGCAAATGGAAGAGGCCTATAAGCCTCGACCAACGCCAATATACACACTGAAACAGATCTGAGTCGCATGAAATAACTAGTAAGACAGAACGACACACCAACTAATGGCAGAATTTCTAAGTAAACTTTCATGTAAAAACTTGTTCGTCTACGTTCGGATTGCCTACGGCCGAAAGTATCGGCGATGTGGCTTACCTAACGTACACCTCAGTGTCGTGGCTAAACTGGGATCGAACCCTGTCGCCGACCTCTCCTGGTAGAGGCGTGGTTTCCCTTACGAGAGACTGTAAATCGAGGTAAATTGCATTTAAGTCATAGTCATCAAAAGTTGGAGTGGCGAACCTCATATGGACAAATGCCAACGTACACACACATAGATCTGATCACAGATCGGGTCTACAACTTTACACCTTTTTTGTTTGTTTTGTTTTGTTTACATAACAAAAGACTGGCCAAGGGGTAAAAAAGGTAACAAAAACCCCGCTTAGTTGCCAGTCCTTAATCATAATAAGGTAAGAGAATAAATAAATTGGGGTGGGCAAATTTAGTTCGGGAGGTGTCTTGTCGCTCTTGTTTAAAAAATATTTAAGTCGTAAGAAGATGGAAAATTAAAAGAAGATAGTTCCAGAGTTTACCAGTGAAAGAGATGTAAGGGTAAAAATACTGATTAACTCCTGCATTAGGAAGATGGACAGAATAGGGATGAGCATGAGTAGAAAGTCTTGTGCAGCGAAGCCGCGGGAGGAGGAGAGGCATGCATTTAGCAAGTTCAGTAGAGCAGCTACCATGAAAATAATGGTAGAAGATATCAAGAGAAGCAACATTACGGCGGTGATTTAAAGATTGAAGACAGTCAGTCAGAGGATGGAAATGGATGAAAAGAAAAACTTTTGACTCAACCCTATTTAGGAGAGCTGTATGAGTGGATCCCCCAAAAAACATGTGACATATTCCATACATGGGCCGATAAGGCCCCTGTACAGAGCAAGCAACTGTGGGGAGAAAAAAATGGACGCAGACGCCACAGGACACCTAACTTCATAGAAGCTATTTTAGCAAGAGATGAGATGTGAGATTTCCAGTTCAGATTTTTATCAAATTTATTATATTTATTATTTTTTTTATTAATAGTCCAATGATATTCTTTGTAGAAGAGGGAGACAGTTGAGTGTCATTGAAGAACATAATATAGTTGTTTTGAAGGTTGTCGAGTAGATAGGTGAAGAAATTGGGATTTTGAGGCATTGAACAAAACAAAGTTTGCTTTGCCCCAATCAGAAATTTTAGAAATATCAGAAGTTAGGCGCTCGGTGGCATCTCTCCGTGAATCACTTAGTTCCTGTTGAGCTGGGCGTCTAAGGGGCATCCAGACGAGCGGGCCTGATCGGCGGGCATGCCCGTTATCGGGCACATTTGACGGGCAAACCATCAAACTGCCCGATCCCCCGTTGAGCGAAAACACAGGCAGTGCCCGGTGGCTTGAGGAGCTACGACGCTGCCAGAGGTAAGTTAACATTGTGTACCCATAGCAGGTTTTCCTCCCACATCCTACGTAGTTGTAACACTGTTCACATCAGGAACTTGCGATGTCTACCCCGGCTACCTGCAGTGAGCCACCTACCATTTGCTGGTCTAAACCACTAACAAATACTCTGATAGAACTTTATCGTGAAAATCCATGCTTATGGAATGTGAAACTGAAGTGCTACAAGAACAGAAATAAACGGATAACATCACTGAAGGTCATTACTGCAGAAATAAGGGAACATGGTGTTTTCGTTACAACAGATGACATTAAAAAGAAAATAGACACGCTACGAAACCAGTATAGGCATGAAGCCAAGATAATTAAGTATCTTTTAAGTGTCTTTTAGTATCGTTGTATGGCTTCCATAAACATCTCTTCCCTTAAGCCAATCTCTGCACCATATTCTCTTCTTTTTCTTTATACACAAAACAATTATCACGCTACACAGTATTTTCTTCCTCTCAGTAATACTGGGTGCCATGTTTATCGTACCGCACTCCACAACCTACTGGCATCGTCGGGCACGCCCGCCAATTCATCGACTTGGCCGTGTGGACAACATTCACGGGCATGCCCGGTAGAATTTGCCCGCCGACCGCGCTGCCCGCCGATCAGGCCCGCTCGTCTGGATACCCTTTTAATGAACGACGATGAAAATTGCAGGGTAGAATCATCAGCGTAGGAGTAAATAGGGCTTAGAATTAGACTTAGAAGATCATTAATGAATAGCAGAAAGAAAGTGGGTGATAAGACAGAACAATGAGAAACACCACTATTGATATACTTAGGAGAACTGATGCCGTCCACAGCTTTTCTCTCAAACGAGGGAACTGTGAAGCCCTCCCTTCTACGGTCTGCCTATGTCGGCATGATGACGTTGAAGTTGAGCAGACGTCAGAGCTACCACCTCGCATCAGGAGCCGCAAGAATCCACCTACAAAAAGAACATCAGGAAATTAAATTGGAAAGAAATTGAAAAAGAAAAGGCTAGAAAAAATTGGAAGAAAACACAGACGTAATTACAACATGCCCTGATAAACGCCGTCTTCCCATCTTGAAAGCCCTTTACATCAAGGACTTAAACCCGCGCCTTATTCAAGCATCAAACCTGCAATAGTTAGGCAGTTAAGAGGAATCATCTTTCATTTTTTCAGGAAAACACCAAATTTGGCACATTAGTAGTATGGACCTATACAATTGTTTTCCTGAGGGTCGCCCAAAAATTCAGAACCTCTGGTGGCCGCCATATTGAATTTCAATATGGCCGCCCTCTGTGACCTATTTCCCTCAATAACTTCTAGACTATGAGCGGTAACACCACATTTCCAGTGTCTTACCTCATGTTTTCATTGTCTCTGAATCCAATGGGATCAATTGCATTAAGATTGGCGTCCACCATCTTTAATTTCAAGATGGCCGCCATGGTGTTTCAATTTCTTTGAATCTCTCATAGTATTTTAGGTAAAATTTAAATTCCAAATGATACACATTGTTTTATTGGTCTCTGATAACAATGAAATGTTATTAATTAATCAAAGTTACACAGTTGCAGTTTTACTCTAAAATATTGTGGGCACTTGAAAGTTGGAGGCTCTCGCACAGACGCTTAGTACTACAAGCACAGTCCATCGCAATCACACAGTGATGTGCAGGGCAGATTTGCCCTGTAGCACTTACAGTTGCCTTTACAGGCCGACTTACAATGGCAGCTTGTAAGCTCTGAACATGCCTCCTGTATCAGTGGTATTGTGGTCCAAATTGGGGTCCAAGAAGTCCCTGTTTCCATCCAGCCCCAATCAGCTGGTGATGGAAGTTCTCTTATCGCATATGGTGGTGGATGGTTTGAAAGGAAAGGAGATCTATGCAACTATTGGTGACAGCTTGCTAACATAGCAACCAGAAGCCGACATCAAGAAGCTGAGCCCATGTACACAAGAAGAAGAGTCCCTTTACATGTCCTGGATGCCTTTAAAAAGAGGAGAAAACGGGTATTGATTCGAACTGTAGATACTGATATTATGGTTTTGGCAATAGCACACTACTTTACCTACCAGTCACACGGTCTGGAGGAACTCTGGATTGCCATTCACACAGGAAGTCCTTCCACAGGAAGTCCGAGTCTTTGCCATTATTTCATGCCTTCACTGGCTGCGACACATTGTCATTTTTTGCCCAAAATGGGAAAAAGACAGCCTGAAAGGCTTGGGAGGCATACCCCAGCATCACGCAGACCTTTCGTGCTCTCGCTTATAGGCCATCTGTGGATGCTATTACTATGGAACTACAGAGCATAGTAAGATATGTTGCCATCCTCTATAGTCCGGCAGTCACCAAGCTCAACCTTTTTTTTAGGGTCATAAGTTTTTTTTCAGTGGATTTTGTTTGCCCATATATCCAGTTTGAAAAATATCTTGGTTGGCTCTCTGTCAACTTTGGGCAATTTGAGATAATTAGCATAAAAAAAATGGCCGCCAAGGAAATATCAAAATACATAATATACCATAATTCCCTTACAAATTGACATAACCGGTCAACCAATACATGGATTCCAGGGTATTTTGACCCAGACAATTCATTTCTGGTATTTTCATATCCAAAATGACCACCATTTTCAGAATGGCTGCCTTTTTTTTTTGTGTGTGTGTGAATTTTTATACTTATACTAGTATATAAGAATATTACTTGTTCAATATGAAAGTAATAAGGATTGACAGTTTTTTTAGTCAGATCGTTTTGAGTCCTCAATTTCTTATGGGCATAAATGCATAATTCTTGAGGTAATTAGTAATCATCCTCATCATCCTCATCAACTGCTGTTCGTGTTTGATCATTGCAACATTCAATGGAGGATTGACAAGCACAAAACAATGTGCATGGTAGCCTCGACTTGTTACATGCGCATCTTGAGGACTTACATGGCTGTTTACTTGAACATGTGCATCTTATCAACTTTAGTATATGATTCGGTGCTAGCTGAACATTGGTAGGGACTGTTGTAGGCAGCAGTGACTTTGTTCTGCTTTCTTTGATCCATCCATAACTTGTGGGTTCCAAATCTGGTGGATCTAGTTGCAGGGCATTCTTCCATATGCATGTTTGCAGATGAGCCCGCTTGACATTCTCAATGAAGGCCTCTGTAGTAGGTGGAAGAGAACATAACTTGGGAGTAACTGTTGCTCCCGACTTCCCCGTTCTTGAAGTCCACACACTTACTCTGGCCTCAGACATAGAATTGGTCTTTGATTGTCCATAACAGGAAGCTATGAATTTTGTTGCCTGTTCCAACAACTCTACCTGTACTTCCTTTACCGCAGCAGAGGTTGATCTACTTGACATAAAGTTGGTACGACATGAAACATGGTATAGCGTGCATCAGCTGCGTGCAAATCACTGATAGCTCCACTCACTCTAATCCGAACCTGTGCTGCCCAGTCATCATTCCGTTCATCACATTTTGCGAGGATTTCTGTCTTAAGGGACATTTTCTTTTCTGGCCTATTAACTTGCCTGCAGAGATATGCTGGTTTCCATCTTGATGGATGCTTGGGGTCCTTCTTAACTTGGCAATCTTCTCCACAAAATATACAGTGCTCAAAGAAATTGAACTTCAGTTGTTCAGAACGTCTTGCTCGTTTTCTAGGTGCAGCATCTGCTTCTTCTTCATCTTCCTTTTGGCCTTTCAGGGCCCTTTGAACCTCTTTTGGATGAACGTATTTATTCACACATGAGCTATGGACCTTCAAACTCAGATCCTTGTCATTATCATATTGCAACTGCAGTTTCTGTTGGATTTCATCTTTGTATATTTTACTGCATCTTATGATATTTTCTATCCTCTTAGCTTTAGCATTTATCAAGACTTCTTTCTTCTTCGAATCTGTGCATTCAAACTTCCAAGCAAAATAGCATTCTTCCTCCATACTGGCTTTGCTTCATATACATGTACACTTCAATTGTAAATTGTAAACTTTAGCAATAACTTACATTAGTACCAATCTAACACTTAGAACATTGGTTTCTGTTAAAGGCCGAGGGTTTATCCTTTTACCACCTTTAACAGTATGCACTTTCATGTATGGGATACAACTAGGTTCACACAGTTTATGTACTACTCCTAGCCCGATCGTTCATCCAGTGCCATTTAAGTCCCGTGCGATCTGTACACCATCCGAATGAATTAAGCCCCTTCATTCTTGGCTCGGCTCTCCCGCGTTGGCACACCCTGTCTATTCAGGTACGGTTATCTAACTTAAATGGGGCAAATTAGATAACATTTGGGACACTTAAGTTACATCTTAGCAGACACTGAACCCCATGCTGGGTTTCACAGCAGTGAAGTCACCAGTGTGCCCTGGTAGCGCAAGGACATTAACTCTTTTATGATAAACAATAAACAGAGAAATAAAATGCCACACAACAAATGGATGTGAGGATTACGAGGAAACAAACACGTGAGGATCAATCACCTATACATATCTGATGTGAATATAGCATGTTCAAGCAACCCTAGTTTTCAACAGTTTCTATCAAAAAATATACACACTGCACCTTCAGATAATTTCATGAGTAAATGTACAAAATAGTAAAATCTACTAGTAAATTAACAGTGTACGAATCATACATACGTCAAAATTACGATTTGTACACTTCAATTTCTTATTTGTTGGGCAGTCATTTCGAAAACGGTGGCCATTTTGAATTTGAAAATACCAGAAATAGATTTTCTGGATCAAAATACCCTGGAATTCATGTATTGGTTGACCCTCTGTGTGAATTTTCAAGGGATGTATGGTATTTTATGTATTTTGATATAATTTTGGCGGCCATTTTGTTTTATGCTAATTATCTCAAATTGCCCAAGACTGACACCGAGCCAGCATATATATTTTTCAAACCGGATATGTTGGCAAACAAAATCCACTGAAATAAAAACTTAAGACCCCAAAACAAGGTTATAAGAAAAATGTACTTTTGGCTGCCGGGCTATATGACTGTACACCGAGATAAAGACAGTGAATGACATGCGTCGACACTTGTTCACGAAGAAGGCAAGAACAATTGATTACATTCCCCCAACAGCAGACGCCTTCAAACAACACCTAAAACGTACATGTTTTCAGGCTGGGTACGTATAGAGTCAGGCACTTGTGCCCTACTCAGAACTTCCATCACCAGCTGATTGGGGCTGGATGAAAACAGGGACTTCTTGGACCCCAATTTGGACCACAATACCACTGATACAGGAGGCATGTTCAGAGCTTACAAGCTGCCATTGTAAGTCGGCCTGTAAAGGCAACTGTAAGTGCTACAGGGCAAATCTGCCCTGCACATCACTGTGTGATTGCGATGGACTGTGCTTGTAGTACTAAGCGTCTGTGCGAGAGCCTCCAACTTTCAAGTGCCCACAATATTTTAGAGTAAAACTGCAACTGTGTAACTTTGATTAATTAATAACATTTCATTGTTATCAGAGACCAATAAAACAATGTGTATCATTTGGAATTTAAATTTTACCTAAAATACTATGAGAGATTCAAAGAAATTGAAACACCATGGCGGCCATCTTGAAATTAAAGATGGTGGACGCCAATCTTAATGCAATTGATCCCATTGGATTCAGAGACAATGAAAACATGAGGTAAGACACTGGAAATGTGGTGTTACCGCTCATAGTCTAGAAGTTATTGAGGGAAATAGGTCAAGGAGCCCGGCCATGTTGAAATTTAATATGGCGGCCACCAGGGGATTGAATTTTTGGGCACCTCTCAGGAAAACAATTGTATAGGTCCATACTACTAATGTGCCAAATTTGGCGCTTTCCTGAAAAAATGAAGGAGACGCCCTATTTTTCGGCCGGAACTACACTACAAGCTCTTCCAAGCATGATAAGGAACACTACGCTGTTAAATATTTAATCAGCAACGAGGATGCACGAGGCAAATCGAGCCAGGCACTCGCCCATTCCTTAAAAGTCAGCCCGCTCGGCCGGTCTCACCCTATTATGTAAAATTGTATATACTACTCTATGTAATCTTTTCGCCGACGTACAAACATTCAATTATACTCACGCACCTGCATACCAAAAAGAATGTAAGCCAAGATATATACACCCACATTTTTATTTATAACCCCTGCCATAGACCACTGTATACCGGTATACAGTGGTCTATGCCCATGCATTACGAACTAACCCTATGTAAAACATTTTCATCTTGTATAACACTCCACTATAACTACATTATCTAAATTGTTACCATTTACTGTGACTCCATAATATACACCATGGTGTGCAAATTTGACATTTTTGTAACTGCATGTATGCCGGGCGATGGGTGGCGGGCTGGTGGTGTCCGTTGGTGACGTTCCGGGACCCTTTGCCTGTTGTGTAGCGTCCTGTCGCGCCAAGCTGAAATAGAGAATGTAAGCCAAGATTTTATTATCGTATTGCTATTTTTTGAATTATTAATATTGTTTTATTTTTGTTACTATGTATAACACACCTTATAACAGCATTATCATTGTACCCATTTATTATCCTGTACGCACATGTCTCATTGTAAAACAACACCAACCTTAACACTGTATAACACCAACCCAATGTGGGAAAAAATATCCTTTTCATAAACCTCTCCGCCGACGTACAAAACAATTTACTTATATTTTACACACGCTCCAGCACACCATCAAATAATAACATCTACACCGAAACCTGTCAACAGCACCAGCCCGGGGCCTTTATCTCATTAGTCATCACCGCCGCTCTACCCTCGCTCATCCCTCCCCCTCACTCACTACTTCTCACGCTCACTCCTCTCCCTCTCCTCCCTCCTACACATACACACAATAAGATCATTCCCCGTATAATATCATATACCCACATTTTTCATGTATATATCCTACTTCAGGCAGCAACCCAATTATGTAAAATATAATATTCTCTATGCAATATTTTCGCCGACGTACAAACATTTAATTTTGACTCACGCATGCACCTGCATACAAAAGAATGTAAGCCACAATATATGTACCCACATTTGCATTTATAACTCTGGTATTACGTACCAACCCAATGTGAAATAATATGTCATGTCCTCTATAGTTTATCGGCTGAGGGGTCCCCGTAGACATTTGTTGTACCCTAAGTTTGTCATATAATTATAATTCATGAAGTAGACCATCTGGGTTATCAAAAAAAACGAGGGTAGACTTTTGGCTTGATGGTCCATTTGCAGCAATGAGACTGTCTTGGTTAAGGTAATAGATACTACATACCGCCAGAATTTAAATTTCCTAATTTCTTTTGTGGACCTTGAAGATTGCTCATATACGAGTGGTTGTTCATAACATTATTATGTAGATATTTTTATAATTCATTTAAAGTTGGTTTCGTGCCATATAATGAGGTAAAAACATATTTTGTGAAGTTTTGTTAATGTGGCCATATACTACGTCAAGGGATGAATATATATCGGTTTTACACATGTTTATGTATATTTCTTGATATATACTTTTATTTGAATACGCCCAGTGGTCACCAGCAAAGGTATGAAAACAACAAATCAAGATTTTCGTCAAAGATTACGGTTTCCATAGCCAGAGACTATAAACAAGCGCAAAGGAACAATATGGGAACAGAAGGTTATGTTTCGTCTCTTAACTCATGTATGCAGGAACTATTCACTATCTGAGAAACAAATAAGAGTTAATCTATGTCTAATGTATTTTTATTTACAGATTATACGCGTAAAACTGCTTATATTTCACAATTATCAACCATTATAACCATTGCAAGAATCTGTTATGTATAGGGTAAATAACGATCAGCACGACTAAGGAACTCTATTAATATTATTCCTTATATGAACTCACACCATCGTAAAGTCATAGATATAGCTGTAAAGTCAAATTAGCAGATTTATCTGCTGTTAAAAGATACAGAAAACGGTCTGGGTCTTGGTCTGGGGAGACTCTGGGCTCAGACTCTGGGCTTCTTTTTCTTTTAATACCTTTGCTGGTGACCACTGGGAGTATCTAAATAAAAGTATAGATCAAGAAATATATATACACATGTGTAAAAACCAATAAATATTCATCCCTTGACGTATATGGCCACATCAACAAGACTTCACAAAATATGTTGTTACCTGATTATAAGGCACGAAACAAACTTTAAATGAATTATAAGAATATGTACATAAGAGTTTTATGAACAACCACTCGTATATGAACAATATCTAAGGTCCACAAAAGAAATTAGGAAATAAAAATTCTGGCGGTATGTAGTATCTATTACTTTAATCAAAACAGTCTCATTCAGGCCTGTTTATTGAGTAATTGTGACCAAAATGTGGCCCAAAATTTGGGCTGAGGATAATTCAACACTTCATATCTCCATCCAGAAACACATAAACATAATGATAGAGCACTCAAAATGTTCGTCTTTTAGAGCTTTACAGGTTAATATATTGATATATAAAACATGACATAGAATTTGATATGTGAGTCACCAGAGGTCAAAAGGTGATGAAATCTTAGTTTTTCTAGAAATTTGAGTACCATTGCTAAATTCGTCTTTCGTACTCGAATGCAAGATTATTTTTTGTGATTTATAAGTCAAATCCTTTGCTTTCGACTTCAGTATACATATTAAAACAACCAAAGCTGGGCACTAAATACATTGAATGTATTTAAATACTAAATACTAAATACATGGGAGAAATGTATTTAAATACTAAATACTAAATACATTTTACGAATGTATTTAAATACTAAATACTAAATACATCAATTGTATTTAAATACATTTGTAAATACATTTAAAGTACATACAAATTTTAACATGTCCGAAAAAAAATGATTTCCTTATGATTTCCTTAGATTTTGGGTTTCCTTAGAAATTTCCTTCTCAGGCCTATATTTCCTTAAAATAAGGAAATTTCCTTGAAAGTGGAAACACTGGTTCACTGTAACATCAGGGTTTCCAGATAGTTGGGCGGGCTTATGGCCAAATTAACTGATAAAAAAGTATTTACATTTTAATATTATGAGTATTTAAATACAATGTATTTAAATACTCATGAAAGTATTTAAATACTGCATTTAAATACATGACAACCAATGTATTTATAAATATATTTCTAAATACACAAATGTATTTAAATACGTATTTAAATACAAATGTATTTAAATACTGCCCAGCTCTGCAAACAACCAATGTTTCATTATTATACATAATACAGCCTTATACAGGATAGGTACAAAGTGAAAAAAGTCAATGTATGAAAACACATAAATAATATTAGGATGGCCATTTCTATCTGGAAAATGTGAAATGGCTTTAGTATCTATCATTTGTTCTCATATATGTTTTGAGTATGTATTTAGCATTTTTAAATATTCAATTTAACATAGTTTTTCTTCAAATGCTACTTCTTAATTCCTTCTTAATACCTGAAATTCTAAATTCCAGGTTATTGAGAAGGCATGATTGAAATAACAGTGAAGCTAACTGGGCCTAGACCATCTGCCGCAGCTTGTGACGTCTCCCAGTGTATAATAATATGCCAGGCATCAGCCCAGCAGGGCAACCTCAACCTCAATAGTCCAGTTGCCAAATGGCATTTTGGGGCCCAACCTGGTTTCGCGATATGTAAGTACAAGGTTTTATTGTTGATTCTGGTGCTCTGACATGCCCTCAACAGGAATCAGCTGGGTGCCACTCTGGCACCCTTAGATAAATTTGTTTATGGGGCAAAAACAAAATGGCCACTGTGCGGGATTTTCGCCAACAATGAATGTTCCATAACTTTGTCAATACTGATGATACAAAGGTAATCTCGGTGTCTATACCTATGTTTTTGATGTCAAGGAAGTCATTCATGCTTATTAATTTAGTATATCTACCTCAGAAATGGTTTATATTCATCCCAATGGGTGATATTTTGTGAAAAATAGTGACTTTATTGTTGTATACAGTTCATTAACCTTCAGTAGCAACACAGACTCCATACAACCTAGTAATCACTATAGTTTGATATCAAATTTATGTCTGATTACTCAGCCGAACCTTTCATCACGATACTTAATAAAGGGAGTAATACTGATAATACCGATTCTTAGGTGAACAAAATTAATGAAGTTACAAATCGGTTTTAAATATCACATGTGAGCATGATATAAATTGATAGCACAATTGTGGCTTGGAGTCATAAACGTTAATCTCTCATCCATGGATCACGTATTAAAACATTCATGTCACTAGAATGCATTCATACAGGTCATAGATATCATACTAACTATTGTTTAAAAGTAGCATAGTGAGGACCTTTCAACCTAATAAACTCAGAACCAAAATGCATGATCAAAGTCTTTCAAATGTTATCTGTAGCATCATTGGTCATAACTTCATCCTCTTCTACCTGTGATAATATGCTCCTAGTGTTACCATTGTTACATTCTGCTCCAGCATGGCAACCACAGAACACTGCACATGACATCTGGGCACCCACGCAACTACATCTGCCGGTAGAACATGCACGCATTAAGGAGCAAGCACATTTGTTCATTTGTAGGACTTCAACTGGAACGGGAGATACATACTGTAGTAACATCACCGGGAACAGCTTGTCATATTCTTGGTCCATCCATACTTCACTGGATCTGCAGCTTCAGGAGGTTCACTGCTGAGTGACGACTTCCGTACAAATAATACTATAGTCTGATAATGGACTCTATAGACATGTTGTGTGAAAGCATCTGAGGTCGGTGGCAGAACCTTTAGTTTTGGAACACTTGATAGCTTCAGGTTTGTCATTTTTGTCATCCATACATCATGCCGCATCTCTGACATGGCTTTGCAGAGTTTTGAGCCATAACATGCTGTCATACGAGTTTGGTATGTGTCCTAGTTGGCTGCTTTTTCACAGCATTCTCTCTTTATTGTTTTGGCTATGACTGTCACGTCATCCATATCACTAACATCAGTATGTTTGAGTAGATGAGGAGCTTGACTGCGGAACACAAATATATTAGCGACTCGCCTGATTAGCCTGAGAATTTCAGCAGATTATCACCAAAATGATTGATTAAATTACTGATAAGGTTCTTATGTGATAGTTTAGTATCTCCATAGCCTGTGTATGCAGCTTGGATTTCAATAAAGTTCCATACATGTGACTATTTAGCAGCTATCTCATTAATTAGTGCATCAAAGGCAGAATCGTCTTGTGGAAGGACAGCGGATGGAATTACAGTAGCTGCTAGGACATTCTGGTAGCTCATGAAACGTTTGTAACAGTCTTTGTGGTACTGTGCATGCGCTGCATGCAAATCTGAGAGCGCACCACTAACTCTAATTCTAACTTCTTTGGCCAGATCATCATTACGCTCATCACAGGTAAGTAGTATCTTCTGCTTGAAGTCCCCTGTTGTCCGACACTGGAATACTTTTTTCCATCTGTCTGGATGGCGCGAATCCAATAGTAAGCATTTCTCACCGCAGAATACACAGCGTTCATTGAAGCTGAAGCTGGTTGTGCCTTTATCTGCGAGATTTTTTGGGTGGCAGTACTGTTTCTTCTGCAAGATTGTTATTCCTCTTCTTTGTGAGATATCTTTTGAGATGATGCTCAGAAAAATAAGTTGATACACAACTTTTGTGACATCTTATATAATCTAGGCCATGCAATTTATCTATTAGCCCATCACCACGCCTGATACTACAGTTTCTAACAGTTTCTATTCTACCAGTATCAAAGTTAATGAGGTTAGGGGAAGTGTTGGAGCAATAGAATAAGCATCTATCACCCATGATTGATCATGCTATCTCAGTTTACCTGTTAAAAGAGAATGACATAATGTTAGTGAACTGCCAGCGTTGAACATGCACACTATAATGTAATTATTGGTAATTTGGATAAAATCACGTTCTAGACAGCCTGAAATATGGAACTGATGGTATAAATGGCTTTCATGACCCTAAAAACATAGGTATAGACACCGAGATCACCTTTTTATCATCAGCATTGACAAAGTTATGGAACATTCATTGTTGACGACCATGCCGCACAGTGGCCATTTTGTTTTTGGCCCATAAATATATTTCCCCAAAGGTGCCAGAGTGGCACCCAGCTGATTACTGTTGAGGGCATGTCAGAGCACCAGAACCAACAATAAAACCTTGTACATACCGCGAAACCAGGTTGGACCCCATTTCCACTGGACTACAAGCAGTGAAATTGGAAGGAAGAGAATCAGGGAAGCAGCATAAATCATAAATGACTGTGTTTACAAAAGACTTAAATTAATCGGCGAAAATAATGTTGTGTATCGCATGAACAACAAATGCTATAAGACCTGCACTTTGCATAAAAAACTTCAGAAAATTCAAGCAATGAAATCTGACAGCCCAAATAGAGAAGAGGCAGGAGAAAGTGTTAAAGCAGTCCCTGTTCATCATTTTAGATAAAAAAGCAGCCTTCGTGCACCTCACAGTGGGCAAGGTACTTTGTCTCAATATAGAAAGACTTGTGTGATATGTACTTGGGAAATATCGGATTTCAGAAAAAGACAGAGCAGCTAAATTCCTAGAGGCAACATTATTTTTGGCAGGATGATGTATACAGAAGAACTTGTGATCTTCAAGACGTCAACACTGTTTTTGGTGCAGATTCAGTGTGTCATAAATGGTGCATCAATTGATATTTGGTTGAGCATGAACGTGTATACTTAAATCAAAGGGGAGGTTCGGTGAGCAGAAAGAAGGAAGTCTGGTTAGAGGTTATAAGAGAAATTGAAATGCGCTTGTCTGATGGTAAGGGTTTGGAACTTAGTTATGTTCGAAATTGTATGAATGAAAAAATCTCTTCAAGTAACATTACAAACCAAAAAGTCAAGTTACTCTTTATTAATAATTTTTTGGGAAAAATAAAGTTCTCTCCACCAAAACAGCCGAACAGATCATATATTACAGAACATCTTTCTGCACCGTCGAGTGGCCTAAGAACACCCACATGCCCTGTCCATTAACTCTACCTTCAATTGCGAGTGCATCGGAGGACCCAGGGGGGCGGCATGAGCAGGCGATCACAGGCGTCACTATAAAAATCCTGCCTGCGCCACCACGGGCGAGGGCCAACCATCACACCCTCAAGTGAACCTCCTGGGCCTACCATCCGAGCCTTGGAAGTCACTGCCTACAGGCGCTATAGGCACATAAAAAAAATAAAAAAAATTCAGTGCAAGCGTCACCCAAGAATTATTAGCTGAAACAATATGATCTACAGACCCTATCCGGGAGTGTGCTGAAGTACTTAGACAGTCTTTGATGTCAGTTGATTTTGATTTGACGGATCGTTTTTGTGGTGCAAATTATTTAAAATAGGCCTGGAATAGTACAGCATTCTCAAACCCTCTTCTCAATTTTTTTTGGCCACCTGTATAACTTTGATGGTCACGCATTTAATGCCTGCAAGGTTAATAAGGATAAGGACCAAGAACCCGAGTTGGAGGATGGAATCATCACTGATGACCCAACTGTGTCCCCAACTAAAGTCAGGCAAATCTAGAGCCTATTCCAGATCATGTATCATGTTTTCCATGGTGGTAGAAAACGTACACCATTGCACATACTGAACGGCCAAGCCATTTATAATATCTGCAAAAGTGCAACATTCATCACTAGTTTCAACAGATTTGGCTTATGTTCCGGCTATGATGAGCTTGCTCGCCTCAATAACGACATAGCTATGTTTACCATTGTTAGTGTTGAAGAACAAATTTTTCAATTCCCCAGCCATTTTGACGCATCAGTTTTCATAAAAGCTGCCATTGATAACTCTGATCATGATGAAGCAACTCTGTCAGGGATAGGAGGGACCCACGACACAGTCACTGTTGTGCTTTAGGATGACAGCACGTCTCATCTAAGGAAACCCAAGGTATCTGAAGCTGGAGTTAATCATGGTCCTAAGTCGTTTCATGCAAAGTTGAGGTGCCAACAGTTGAAGGAGTTCTATAAACCTGCCAAAAAGCCAGAGCTCCCAGAAGATTACAAAGTTCCAGTGACTCACTCCGAGGGCACCGCAGCTCTGCAGGATGTACGAATAAGAGATACTGCCTGGTTGTTGGCTATATGAGGACTTTGAGGACTTTGAGCACTTTTCTTTGGGGACTCAAAGCATGTGTGTACAAAACCCAAATGTTAGGAAATGCCAACATGGAGTGCAACAAACTCATTATTATCTTTGGAAAATCGTAAAAGCGAAAAAGGGTTGTAACTTGTAAGGGTTGTTAAATTGTGTAAAAAGGTTGGCTTTCTCCCCGTGTTACCCCATCCTGTCACAAGGTATGATGTTGTGTACACTGCAATGAAAAACGTTCAGGCATTCCTTGGGCAATTTAATCAGTCAGCATTGCCAGTAAAATGTGATGAGGGTGTGTACTGCACTGCCCGTCACACACAGCTTCTTCTTCCAAGTAAGTTCAAGAGCATTGTACATTGCTTAGGGTAATTTCATATGACAAACGTCATGACCCATTCATATGACTCTGGGATGCATTGGAAAATACTTCAAGGGAAGTGATGTAGAGAGCATTCTCACAGAGAGTAGTGTATTTGGCCCAAATGGTGTTGATTATGTAATGAATTCAAAGCACTATACTAGATCAGTGAAGGGAATGCAGTTGTTGAATGAAGCTTTGAACCGGTTACAGTGGGCTGAGTTTTTTAAGGAGGAAGACAACTTGGACAAGTATAAAGAAAAACTAGAAGTAGTTCAGAACATGAAATCTAAAGTAAGGGAAAAATCAAACCTCTTGAGTGTTGTTGCCTTGCAGCAATTCCAGGGAACTTGTAAAAACCTTCTATGTGCCTTTGATAAATTCATCCAAGTCCGCAAGGGACATAATGAAACCTTCCAGTACTGGGATACATTCATATCTCTGATGTCCAATGTTGAACATCTCTTAAGAAGTGACCGTGAGGATAACTGGACTCCTCAACTACAGGCAATACAAGATCTTCTCCCACTATTCGCGGCTTTTGACTCTAAGAATTATTTATGATGGAGCTCACTGTATTTGGAGGATATGCACCAGCTACCAAAGATCAAAAGCGCGTTTGCACGACGTTTGCCAGGCCGGTCTAAGCCGGTCCATCCCCGCTTCCCTACCACCAATACCCATCCCCTCTTCCACGCCACCAACACCCATCCCCGCTTCTCCACCACCAACACCCATCCCCGCTTCTCCACCACCAACACCCATCCCCGTGAACCCATTCAGTGAATTAAGGTTCACTGAATGGTTTGGGATTCATATGTTGTATCGGGGAATTAAGATTTACTGTGTGGTTTGGGAGTCATTAAGTTTCGAAAGAGATTCCGGAATTGCCTTGATATAATGTATTATTTGTTGGAGCAGTGAGAAGGTGGACGCCTCGGATTACACATTAAAGTAAGAGCCACTCGAGTTTCCATTCAATCCGCCACCTACTACATTTGGCGACGTGGATATACGGATTTTCTGTTGCCGTTTTTTCTCTCTCTCTGCTTACAATGTCCGTCTACGGTCATCTAGGGCAGTTCCGCACGGGCCAAGACTGGGGGAGATACATCACCGTTCTCTAAAACTACTTTGGTGCAAATCATATTACCAGCGTCGTGAAGAAGCAAATCCTACTGTCGTCTGTGGGTCTCGACCCGTATGAGCTAATCTCCACGTTAGTGGCTCCAGACACGCCCGAGTCCAAGACATTCGACGAGCTGGTTAAGGTAACGCAAGATCACGTAAGACCGCCACTGAACAAGATCGTAGCAAGATTCAAGTTCTACATTCTCTGGAGGACGGAGGGGGAATTTATTTCAAGCTTTGTGGTCAGACTGCGCTAAGCTGCTCAGGACTGTGAATTCGCGGACTTAAATGAACACTTGAGAGACCGGTTTATGGTTGCTGTTGCTGATGAGAAGATCCAAATCAAATTATTAGCCATGACTGATGATGTCTCTATCGTTCAATAAGGCCTTGCAAGAGGCCTTGGCTATGCAATCCGCTACTATTAATTTAGAAGACATCCAAGCTGCCGCATCCTCTTCCTCCATGTCCCATTCCAGTGCTGTTTCCCTCGTTTCTGAAAGTCGTTCCACCCTTGGAGGTCCTTGTTTCAGCTGTGGGGGTGACCATTACCGCCATAGTTGCAGATTTCAAGACGCGGTGTGTCACACTTGCGGCAGGAAGGGACACATCAGCAAGGTGTGTCGTGGGGGTAGTACCACTGGACCAGCTCTAAGGAGGAAGACTAATTCTGTCAAGAAGGGGAATTCCAGTTCTACAAATGTGGTGGTTGACTGTGAAGAAATTGAGAATAGTGATCCAGTTTGTTACACAATATGCAATGTTGAAAAATGGTCTAACTCCGCCATTGAAGTACCTATTCAGATACAGTCTAAAAGTGTTACTATGCAGGTGGATACAGGTGCAGCGATTTCTCTTATTTCAAAGTGTACTTATCAGAGACTGTTTAGTGATAGACCTCTACTAGATCGGTTTAAAACAAGGCTTACTACGCACACTGGTGAAGTTATGAAAGTTCTCGGAAGTGCTGAAATGGATGTTCAGTACGGTGGGTGGTCAACGAGCCAGATTGCCCCTGGTGGTGGTGGATGGAGAAGGATCATCACTTCTGGGGCGTAACTGGCTGTCACACGTTCGTCTTGACTGGCCCAGTATCAGCAGTATTCGGAGAAGCAGCATTAAGGATGTTTTGGCCAAATACCCTGAGGTGCTCCGAGGCGGCCTCCATGAGCTACACTGGACCTCCAGTGAAACTT
>JACEEZ010002037.1:154189-164189 GCA_016584305.1 Chionoecetes opilio | reverse complement strand
CCAGCGACACCACAGGATACCAAACTTCTGAGAAGCTGTTTTAGCAAGAGATCAATCAATCATTGGGGGCATACGCCGGTGGACGCGTCACCTCGCCCACCCTACAACGCCACTCCCGGGGGTCAACCCGCGCGAGTCCCCATGCAGGCTCCCTTCTCATACCAAGTAACTCTCAACTGGAAACATCAACCTGCCCCAGCCATGAGCCTTGTGTGCGCCCCCTTGGCTTCCTCCACGCCGGATTGTCTCTTACAGATACAACCCGGTGGGAAGGATCGGTTTCAGGGTAGCGTGGCATATGCCCATATAGCCGATGTTGGCGCTGACAAACTATGCAGGTAATAAGTCTCGATTCACTCTCACGGTGCAATCTGATATGACACGTAATCATCCCAGCGATACCTCATGATTCTGCGAAGACACTTATTACCAAAGGCATCGATTCGCCTCTTCAAGTCGCTATTTAGTGTCCATGTCTCACATCCATAGAGTAAGAAAGGGATCACAAACGACTTGAAGATCTGGATATTTGTCCTTCTGCACAGGTACCGACAACGCCAAATACTCGTGTTGAGCGATTCCATTTCACCGTGGGCTATACCAATCCGCCATAAGACGTCTTGATGTGACCCGCCGTAATGTGAACTGCACTACAAAGGTATGTAAAACTTTCCAAGATCTCAATGTCCTATCCGCACGCATGAACAGATCAGTTGTACTGTTTCATCTAGTAAGCCTCAAAACACCTGAACTTTGGTCTTGAGCCAGGAGACCTCAAGTCCCAAATGCCTTGCCTCCTCGTGCAGTGCCTTGAGCCCCATCACCAGGACCTCCAGCGACTCAGCGAAGATTACTGCATCATAGGCAAAAACAAGATCAGTAATCTTGGTGTTATCGAGGGATGCTCCACAATCACTTTTATCCACAACTTTGCCCAATAACCAGTTCATACATGTGTTGAAAAGTGATGGGGCAAGGACACATCCTTGCCTCACTCCTGTATTCACAGAAAAAAGCAGGATACACCTCCCCTACACTTCACAGCACTCTCAGTCTCAGAGTACAGGCCAGTCATCAAACCAATAGTCCTTGCAAGAATCCCGCGAAGTCGCAGAAGATCCCAGAGATACTCATCATGCACTGAGTCAAACGCCTTCTTGAGATCAACATAGGCAGCAAGCATCCTCTGTCGAAACTGACATCAGCGTTCCACCAGGACACGAAACGCTAGCATACGGTCCGTTGTTGACTTACCAGGCGTGAACCCAGACTGCTGAGGTCTCTGATGCATCAGCAGATGACTGCGGATCCGTGTCAGCAATAAATGGGCAAGCACCTTGCCTGGCACGCTGAGCAGTGTAATACCACGGTAATTGTTGCAGTCTTAACGGTCCCCTTTCCCTTTCCAGATAGGGACGACCAGCCCCCTTTTCCAGTCAGGAGGAATGGTACCTGATTGCCACTCAGCAGTCAGGACAGCATACAACCCGCGGATCATGGCTTTACCCCCAACTTTGAGGAGCTGCTCCTGAGGAGCACTGATATTACAAACACCAGCTGCCTTTTCACCCCTCATCTTTGCTACAGCCTCTCTGACTTCGTCAAGAAAGGGTGCGATTTTGGCATTGGGAGGATCGGCATCCACTGTCCGTAATCCAGTGGTGTGAAGCTGCCCAATAAGCGGGTCCACCGTGAACAACTGCCCAAAGTACTCCGCCCAACGAGCCATCTGTCCATCCATGTCCGACACGAGGCGCCCATCTGCTGCTCGGATAGCACTCGCCCGAGATGGAGACTTGAAACTGAGCTTCATCAGGGCTCGGCACGCGGGTCGGAGGTCATTAGCGTTCGAATGGTCCTCGACATCCTAAGCGAGACTCCTGACATACTTCTCCTTGTCTTACCCGTCAGGGTGGCCTGGTTGGTAGAGCGCTCGCCCCGTGTGTAGAGTCCTTGCATTCGGTCAGCGGTTCGAGTCCACCAAGTTCGTCCTGGCGTGGTGGCGCTTTGTATAGTCAATAACCTTGTTGTTGGTACTTGCAAAGTGTCTAGATAGGATCAAAGTATCTTATCTTATATCTCCTTTTCTCTCCCTGGGAGGGTTCTAATCCTGCGTGACAGAGCCCTGTACTGGTCCTGGTTCCCAGCAACCCTGGCAGCCCGACTCTCCTCGATATTCCCCAGCGTCTCCGTCGAAACAAAACCACGCCATGACCTCGGGCGCTCCCCAATACACTCCTTGTCAGCCTGGAGAGTTTCACGATTGAGGGTATCCCAGAGTTCCATAGGGTCCTCGAGAGCACCGAGCACATCAAACCGATTTGAGACTGCCACTGCACACTCAAGGGCACATGTCACATCATTCAGCTTCTCAAGATGAAACACAGTATGGTTACCTCTTGAGATTCTTCTGGACTTGCAAGAGATGAGATGTGAGATTTCCAGTTCAGTTTTTTCGTAAAGGATAGTCCAAGAATGTTCATTGTAGAAGAGGGAGACAGTTGAGTGTCATTGAAGAAGCGAGGATAGTTGCTTGAAAGGACGCAAAAACAAAATATGGACGAAATATGGATACAAACGCCACAGGGCACCTAACATTTCAGAAGTTGTTCGAGCAAGAAATGAGGAAAAGATATTTCTAGTTAAGGATATTCCAAGAATGTTCATGTAGAAGGGAGAGAGATAGTTGAGTGTCATTGAAGAAGAGGGGATGGCTGTCTAGAATAAACAGTAGACAATTTGGTGGTAAATGATTGGAATGGACTATGGGTCAATAGGGAGCTCTAAAAGGAGGCTGGATAATTTATGGATAAGGATGAAAGGTGGAGGTAGGTAGTTTTAAGTAAAAGGAACTACCACGTGTAGGTCTCCAGGCCTCTTGTAGCTCCCATATTTTTTATGTTCTTTTGTTCTCAATTAGATAGGTAAATAAATTGGGTTTTTGAGACATTGTACAAAACAAAGTTTGCTTTGCCCCAATCAGAAATTACATAAAGATCAGAAGTTAGGCCCTCTATGCCGCAGTGTTTCTCAATCAGGGGTCCGCAGACCCCTAGGGGGCCACATAAACCTATCAAGGGGTCCGCAGGACGGGGAATTCAACATATTACAGTTAATCCTGTCATGGCTCAGTTTTTTTTATAATTCATGATTACACAATGTATCTTAATCGAGATGTCCAGTTTTTTTTCTAGTTTTTCCCTGGCTAGTTGCGTCTCTCAGAATGTGGCGATGATTTGTATAATATATTATAATGTTCCTATCACTAAATGCTTTAAAAAGTGAGGAAGTTATATTTGTTGGCAACGTTGCTTCCGGGGTAGCATAACATGATGCAATAGCTACACAGCGCGTTGCCCAGAGCTCAGCCCGAGAGCTGTATTCATTCTGCTGATGACTGCTGCTGACTGAACACGTGGCGTGACTGGCTGTCCTTGTGGATTGTAAGTTTTCGCATAATGTTGTTTAATTTGTTTGTTTGCTTGTTTTTCATTTGACCACACTATAATACTGACACTGTGCAACAAATATGTAGGTCTTCTTCACCTTAAAGTTTTTTTCTTTCTTTCTTTTGCCAGACTGATGTTTACCTGTCTGTGAAGAAAATGGACAAATATGTTATTAGACCGTCCTCATCAAAACAAGAACTACCAAACAAACAGAGTGATGAGCTAAAATCTTCAGATGATCAGTCAGAGGTCACATCCGTTGAGAGGAAGAGGAAGATTAGTTCTGGTCATGTTATGTACTCGAAAATTAGGAAATAATTTACCTTAACTATGGCTTTGTAGTAAGTACAAGTGAAGGTGTTGAACAGCCACAGTGCGTCCTTTGTTGCAGAGTACTGTCCAATGAGAGTATGAAGCCCTCCAAGTTAATTAGGCACTTCCAGGCAAAGCATTGTCAGTACAAGGATAAGTCAGGATAATTTTTTGAGCGCAAAGCTAAAGAACTGCGCAGTGCACAAGTCGGGTTAAGGGCCACTGCCACTATGGATAAAAAACTGCTTAAGATCTCATATATTGTGGCTCAGAAAATATGCCAACAGAAAATGCCTCACATAATTTGGGAAAAATTGAGCATGCCTTGTGCAATTGAGATTGTCAGGGAAATGCAAGGGGATGAAAAAGCTATTAAGGCCTTAACAAAAATTCCAATATCAAATGACACTGTGAAACGCCGCATCTCATCAATGTCTGAACTTCTGAAGACATACTGGAACAATGCACTGCACGTCTCCGTAACAATTACTTTGCCATCCAGCTGGATGAATCAACAGATGTGTCCAAAATGTCACATCTACTGGCGTTTGTGCGCTATATGTGGGAGAATGAATTACGAGAGGAATTTTTGTTTTGCAAAGAGATGCTGCGAACAACAACTACAGGAATGGACGTGTTTCAAACTCTGGATGACTTTATGAAGGATTATGGAATCAGTTGGACTAATTGCATCGGAATATGTACTGATGGCGCCGCAGCCATGACAGGCAGGCATAAAGGAGTCGTGACCAGAATATTAGAAGTTGCTCCCGGTGCCATTGCAACTCATTTTTTTTTGCACAGAGAAATGCTCGCTGCAAAAGACTTGGAGCCTGGGCTTCACGCAGTTATGAACACTGCTGTAGAAATTGTAAACTTCGTTAAAGCAAGGGCCACAAATTCCAGACTGAATACTGCACTCTGTGAGGAAGTAGGTGCAGACTATATATCTCTACTTATGCATACAGAGGTGAGATGAGATGGTTGTCCCGCGGGCGGATGCTCACACGTTTATTCAGCCTAAGGGAGGAGCTGTGTACATTCCTCTCAGAGAAGAAGCCTGAGCTTCCAGATTTCTTTAATGATGATAAATGGCTTCTTCAGCTGAGCTACCTGGCAGACATATTCAACGAAGTAAATAAGCTGAACAAAGCAATGCAAGGTGCAAACACAAACATTTCTCAGTACCAAAAAGTTGAGGCTTTCAAAAGAAAGCTCAAGTTGTGGCATGTTCGTACCTCGTCAGGAATCACTGATATGTTTGAAAATATGTATGCATTCATTCAAGGCAGAGGCATTCATTAGTTTCAATGTAGTCAAAGCACAGGTAACTTTGCACCTGTCAGAGTTGTTGGAGAAATTCAACAGCTATTTCCCTGGGCTAACTGAGGAGTAGGCTGCTTCTTAGCAGTGGGTAGAAAACCCCTTCATTGAGAATATTGAGATGAAGCTCCCAGAAGCCTCACAGTCAAAATTATTAGAGGAGCTCATTGACCTATCATCTGATGGTACCATGAAGACTCGATTCAGCGCAGTGCCACTAGAAACCTTCTGGGCTCAATGTTTTCATGAGTTCCCGATTTCTCATGGAGCAGCTATGCAAGTGTTGTTACCTTTCACCACCACCTACCTATGTGGGTCAAGCTTTTCAGCCATGACAGCACTGAAAACTAAATATAGGTCAAGATTAAGGATCGAAGATGACATGCGTGTCAGTTTATCAAGAATACCCCCACGCATTGATAACATCATAGCTAGCAGTCAGCAGCAAGTATCACAATAAGTGAAACATAAAAATCATTTGCAGATAAAGAAAAAGTTAATTGATCATAAACAAAATTTTATGTGGGAAGCTTTTTATATGACCATGTTATTTGTAACTAAATTTAATTATTTAATTCAATTAACTGAGTCGCTAAATAAGGGTTTACCATTTTGAAAGCCTAATTATTCTGTTTTCTTAGAAGTGAAGTTTACTTTATTTACCATTTCGTAAATATACACGGATTTTTTCTTCTTTTATTTTTGTATCATGTTTGTACAATGAAAACAATCTGATAATAATAAACACCATTTCCTGTGAAAAGAAAACCTTTTATTAACCATTCTTACATACAAATGTAAAATGACTATATCTTATCTAATCCCGTACCAAGGGGTCCCCTGAATATATAAGTGGATGTAAGGGGTCCACAAAGCTTGAAAGGTTGAGAAACACTGCATGATGATCTATGGCATCTCTCCGTCAATCACTTAGTTCCTGTTGAGTTGGGCATCTAATGAATGACGTTGAAAAATGCTTAGTAGAATCATGAGCGTACGAGTGGATAGGGCATTAAGGGTGAGGGTGAGAGACATTATTAGACTTAGAAGATCAATAATGAATACTAGAAAGAGATTGGGTGATAGTTCAGAACCCTGAAAAATACCATACCACTATTGATAGACTTAAGAGAAGAATAATGACCGTCTACAGTAACTGCAATCAATAAAAATGGTTAGTTAGGAAACTTAAAATGAAGGTGCAGAGTGAGGGATAGAAACCGAATGAGGATAATTCAGAAATTAAAGATTTGTGCCCGACTCTATCAAATGCTTTTGATATAATGATAATAATAATTTTATTATCACCCGGAGGCATACAGGATAAAAGCAGCAACAACATGACCCAGAGTTAACTTTAGTACTAAAGCAAAATAAAAATAATATAGACATGTAATATGTCAAGACTAACATTAGCTAGAAGATCGCTAGAATATCATTAGTAGATTGCCCTTTATGGAAACTGTACTGACGATCAGATAGAAGATTGTGACCAGATAGATGCTTAAGAATCTACTATTAAGTATATATTCAATAGCTTTAGAAAGGCAGGAGGTCAAAGCTACAGGACGGTAGTTTGAAGGATTAGAACGGTCACCTTTCTTAGGAACAGGTTGGATGTGAGCAAACTTCCAGTAAGAGGGAAAGGTAGAAGTAGATAGACAATGACGGAAAAGTTTGACTAAGCAGGGTGCAAGCACAGAAACACAGTTTTTGAGAAGAATAAAAGGGACCTCCGTGAGGACTGTAAGCTTTCCGAGGATCTAGGCCAGAAAGGGCAAAGAAAACATCATTACAAAAGATCTTTATAACAGTCATAACATACTCAGCGGATGAAGGAGAAGAAGGAACAAGCCAAGAAATCAACCAGAGTGGAATTTTCAGCAAAAGTTTGAGCAAATAGTTCTGCTTTAGAAGTAGATGAGACAGCTGTGGAGCCATCCGGGAGAAGCATATGAGAGAAAGATAAAGAAGACAAATTGTTAGAGATGTTTTTGACTAAATGCCATAAGTCACGAGAGGAGTTTGATTCATAAAGATTTTGACATTTTCTATGATTGAAGGAGTTTTTGGTATGTTGAAGAAAATATTTGGCATGTTTATGGGCAGAAATATAAAGGGCGTGAGTTTCAGGAGATGTATGGTTACAGTATCGTCTGTGAGCCGCCTCTCTATCTTGGACAGTATGAGAACAAGCAGAATTTAACCAGGGTTGTCGGGCTTTAGGATTAGAGAAAGTGTATGGAATGTACGCCTCCATGCCAGAGACAATGACCTCAGTTATGCACTCTGCACAATGAGATGGGTCTCTGACTTAGAAGCAATAATAATTCTATAGAAAATCAGAGTAGAACTGCCATAGGTCCTCCCACTTACTTGAGTTGATATACCAGAAGCACTTCCGCTTAGGTGGGTCCCGAGGCGGCACCGGAGCGTTAGGACAGGTTACATAAATATAATTGTGATCGGAGGAACCCAATGGAACGAAATGTTTCACAGAGTAATGGATGTAAAGCAGAAATGGAAACTCACAGAGTAAAGCAGAATGGCAGAATGGAAAAAGTTAGGAAAAGATCAAGAACGTAGGGCGTGTCTCTAAGGCGGTCAGGAATACGGGTAGAGTGCTGCACCAGCTGTTCTAGGTCTTGAAGGATAGAAAAGTTGTAAGCTTGTTCACCAGGTTGGTCAGCACCCTACCCGTATTCCTGACCGCCTTGGAGACACGCCCAGCATTCTTGATTTTTTCCTAACTATTAACCCTTTTGCTTACTCTGCGAAACTATTCTCTCCGTTGGGTTCCTCCGATCACAATCTTATTTTTGTAACCTGTCATATAGCTCCGGTGCCGCCTAGGGACCCACCTAAGAGGAGGTGCTTCTGGCATTTCAACTCAGCTAAGTGGGAAGACCTAAGACAGTACTACACTGATTTTCCATGGAATGATTACTGCTTCCATGTCAGAGACCCATCTCTTTGTGCAGAGCGCATAACTGAGGTCTTAGTCTCTGGCATGGAGGCGTACATTCCACACACTTTCTCTAATCTTAAAGCCAGTCAACCTTGGTTTAACTCTGCTTGTTCTCATGCTGTCCGATATAGAGAGGCGGCTCACAGACGGTACCGTAATCATCCATCTCCTGAAACTAATGCTCATTATATTTCTGCCCGTAATCATGCCAAATCTTTACTTCAACTTACCAAAAACGCCTTTATTCATAGAAAATGTCAAAATCTTTCTTAATCAAATGCCTCTAGTGACTTCTGGCATCTAGCTAATAACATCTCTAACAATTTTTCTTCTTCATCTTTTCCTTCTATGCTTCACCCAGATGGCTCCACAGCTGTCTCATCTATTTCTAAAGCTGGACTCTTCGCTCAAACCTCTGCTGAAAATTCCACTTTGGTTGATGAAGGGCTTGTTCCTCTTTCTCCTCCACCCTCTTACTATATTATGCCTGTTATTAAGATCCTTCGTAATAATGTTTTCTTATCCCTTTCTGGCCTAGATCTTCGGAAGGCTTACGGTCCTGACGGAGTCCCTCGTATTGTTCTCAAAAACTGTGCTTTTGTGCTTGCACCCTGCCTAGTCAAACTTTTCTGTCTTTGTCTATCTACTTCCACCTTTCCTTCTTGCTGGAATTTTGATCCCATCCAACCTGTCCCGAAGAAGGGTGACCGTTCTAATCCTTCAAACTACCGTCCTATAGCTTTGACCTCCTGCCTTTCTAAAGTTTTTGAATCTATAGTTAATAAGAAGATTCTTCAGCATCTATCTGCTCACAATCTTCTATCTGATCGTCAGTACGGTTTCCGTAAAGGGCGATCTACTGGCGATTTTCTAGCTTTCCTGACTGAATCTTGGTCATCCTACTTTAGGGGTTTCGGTGAAACTTTTGTTGTTGCCCTTGACATATCAAACGCTTTTGATAGAGTCTGGCTAAATTCTTTAATTTCCAAACTACCCTCATTCGGTTTCTATCCTTCTCTCTGTACCTTCATTTTAACCGTTCTTTTACAGCTACCTACTGTAGACGGACATTGTTCTTCTCCTAAATCTATATCAATAGCGGTGTACCCCAGGGTTCTGTCCTATCACCCACTCTTTTTCTATTATTCATTAATGATCTTCTAAGTCTAACTCAAAGTGTAATAGGCCTAGCCTGGATTAAGCCTAGATTAACTTAGAATAAGCCTAGAAAGTATATGGATAGGCGAGAGAGCGAGAGAAAAAATATAATGCTTACATCAACTAAATGGAACCAGAAAACTCGTAAATCATAACCAAACTCAAAACATGAGATCGGTTTCAGATAGGGAAAGTACACAGTCAGCGAGTTAGAGCTTTGACCTGATTGGTCAGAGTAAGAACAAAAGCAGAGCGAGGTTCCTTACCATTGTTAGGAATAGAGGTGACGTTTTAGTGACGTCACATTCACAGCTTCGGAAAAGATATCCTTTAATTTTCTAAGCCAGACTCAATACGGCTCTCGGGCCGGTAAAACATGCCCCCTGTAACTAGCGGGAGAGCAAGCGAGTACGAGTGGAAGCGAGTGTGCGTGAAAGACAATTGTTAGCTATAACCGTTGTTAATAAAAGAAGAAAGGACCAGCGATCTGTTCATTTCCCGCCTCAAGTGCAACATAACAAACACCCCACAGTGGTAGCATCAGCGAGATCACAAAAGCCCTACCCACTCCTACGCTGATGATTGTACCCTGCATTTTACAACGACGTTTATAAGACGACCAACTCAACAGGAACTAAGTGATTCACAGAAAGATGCCATTGAGCGCCTAACTTCAGATTTTTCAATAAAATTTCTGATTGGGGCACAGCAAACCTTGCTTTGTTCAATGCCTCAAAAACCCAATTTCTTCACCTATCTACTCGACAAAACCTACCAGATAACTATCCCC